>JABWTJ010000406.1:914057-1086067 GCA_016801875.1 Solanum sitiens
TACTCTAAGACCTATACTACACAATATAGAGAGAGTTAGGTCTACATACCACCACTCCACTTTCAATCCAATAATTACAATAGGCAATGAATGAAAGATAATACAACATAAATGTATCAAATGAGTGCAGCCTACTTACAATTATAGTATGATTCTTTCATAATTAAATATCCCTAATCAAACAACATAAGAATTCAATAGCATTGAGCATAATCAAATCACCCATGAAATAGTGAAAACTAGGGTTTCATGAATTGCATGGGTTTATAGAATTTTTAGTCTAAAATCATAAAATTAACATAAATTCAATAAGTATACAATGATTCAAAACATTTTATAAAAGAACCCATAACTCGATTACAATTTAGAAGTTCATCTTTTGAGAAACATTAGAAAATCACTTTGAAGGTTGGATCCTTGAAGAAAAGAGATTCAAGGATGAAGGCCATACCTTAATTGATTCTAATCCACGAAAATTGAGAAGATTTGATGGAGAAATCATCAAATAATCTTCAATCCAAGCAATATCTTGAGTTTTGGTTCCAATGGAGTTCTAGAGAGTTCTTTAGAGGTTTTGGGTTTTGATTTGGAATTATGAACTCATCTAAGTGTTTAGACTTATAAAACTATTTATAATACCTAAAATAACCTTAGGAATCCGTCCAACTAATTTTAGGAAGGATAGGTGAAAACTCCATCATCCCCTCCACTTGGCCGAGACACCTGCAGAAATTCCAAGTGCCATCGACGGCTACCCACCCTACGCCCCATATCCCAACCGATAGACCGTCCTGTTGGTCCGTGGTTTGGGTCAGAGGCTGAAAAATTGTAGATCAAGATCCAACGCCTAATTCCCCATCAACTCCCTCCACCTACGGGGCGTCGACCATCCTACTTGCCGTCGATTGCCAACCGTAGGTGGGGTAACTTTTGGCAGTTTTGGAAACCAAGATAGGTCCTTCCTCTAGGGACCTTTGTTGGTACTTGGGGAGTTTTTCCCGGAAGTTTACAACCCTAATATAGTCTTACAAATTTTAAGGACCTCTCACATTAATTTCATCCAAAACAAAGACTTAAAACTTGACGAAACACACTAAGACACACAAGGACGTTTCAAGGCAAACCTTTCGAACGTCATAGACGTTCTTCGACGTTTTACCTCCAAACTTCACCAAACTTTAAACACTTCCTCATAACTTTATTATATCCTATTTTAATACTCCAAACACAAAGACAGAAGTGTTAGGATCTAGTTTCACCTATGTCAATTTGGAGGTGTTACAATGTTGACTCTATATGTTTATGATCTTATATGATGTTACGTTTACATATGAACATGCTATTGGTCTATATTGCTAAATATTATGATGACTAATCTTGATGCTATGTTATGTCTAGTTAGGCATTCTTTAAGATCCTTTGTTTGGTTTACTTGGTTGAGTGAGGTTAAGGGACTTTGCCTGTTTATTGCACTTGAAGGCTTAATGGTGGGTTATGAGTAAGGGTCTTGCATATGTTGTACTGTTATAAAATCTTACACATATTTTTTTCTTATAACATGAAGTTGAAGTTGTTTTGGTTATCTGCTCAAATATTCTAATAGACATGTTGACTTGACTTTACTTTATGATGTTGGTCTTGTGTTGGATATGGTCTTGTCTTAAGGAATATGTGATTTTTGGCTTACATGGGTTCTTTGTTGTTGCATAAGGCTTTTCAAAGTAACGTAGCATGGTTTTGAACATATGTCCCTTTGTGCATTATTTCAATTGTTTTATGTGTATATGCACGTACTTAGTACAAGTGGTGTACTAACCCATGCTTCCCTCTTATTCCCAAACATTTTAGGTTCCGTTCGTTGAAGAGGTTGTTGCCAATTTGCAAGGAAGGCTTGGATATTTTATCCAAGTGTTGGTAGGTCATCATGATCTGAGGACGATGCCTTTTTCTATTCTACCTATGTTACTTGTTGTTGACATTCAATTTTGACCCATCGACATAGTAGATTAATTAACGAGCTTTTAACTCTAAACGATGTGATGTAATTAGATTTTACAAGATCTAAATATTTTTCAAGTTAGCTTGAATTAATTTTAGTACTTTTTGTGAATTTAGAAATATACTTTGTTTTAAGAAATACCTTTTTGAAATAGTTGATTATCTCATGTCGTTGGAATAACGAAGCTTGTTAATTAATTTTTTTTGTCTTACTTGTGATTTTAGTCGAAATTGTTGATTAAGCTCAATTTGACTAGCTTCTAAATCCGACGTGGCTAAATTTGCAATCTCTTAACCTTTTTTTCTTAATTACAAATTTGACCCAACTTTTTAATGCAATATTTCGTCCACATCAAAATACCGAAGCCCACCAGTAATTGATAATTCTTTTGTTTCCCAGCCCAAATTTTAAATTCCCCCAATTTGTATTCCCAAATCCAATTCCAGATGACTTAGCCCATTACGTAGACCCGAACCAACTTTTGTCTTCCAAGAGGACTCCAAGTTTCAGCGCGTCACAGAAGCAAAGCGGGGAAGGTCATACAGCAATCGCGACCCTTGCACACTCCTTCGTCATCCGATACGCGTGAGCTGTGCGATGCGAGTCGAAGACGCGTGAACAATGGCTCGTTCTCCTCCAACGTCTCTGTAAACAAGAAAGCCTGCAATTTTCGTCCTTCCAACTGCGTAGCATCGTCCTTGCGTGACGAAAGATGAAGACACGTTGCATTAAAGGACGACTCAGATGATCCGAGTCGTCCACATTGCTGCTATACCCGAATTTCAGGGGATATGGAAGAATATTCGTACAAACCCAACTGTCTTTGGCTTAGGGGAAAGGATTTTCAAATTTCTATTTGGGATTTGGATTTTTCGGTTTTGCCCTCCATCTTCCCCCCCAATTTTGCCCTAATCCTCTCCCTATATATACTTAGCTATCTCCACTGTGCTGGGGAATCGATTTTTTTTAGGCCTTTGGTCGAGATTTTAGAATTTTCTTGGAGTTGGATTCCCAGAGAAAGGAAATATACACAAAGTCTAAGGAAGATTAGTTGAGTCACAAAACAAAATACGCTAAGAGGAAGAGGTGGTAAAAGGGATTTTATTCAAATCTCTACTTCATTTTTTTTCGTTTACCAAACATTTTTTGGAGTCACACTTCGTTGGTCGGAAGTTGACCTTCTCCAACCTCGTTAGCCATCTCAGTCTCGCCGCCTCCAAAAAGGTAACACTTTCTCCTGGGTATAATTTTCTCATCCTCTATATTTTTGAAGTGGCTTCTTCCGGTACTTTAGAGATTTGTGTTGTTGCTGCCAGTTATGAAGCTTTTGACATAAGTATATGTTGTATCTGTGTTTCGTTAGCGAATTCATTATCTACTATTATTATAGTTCTAGATTTTACCTTTTCACGACGAGCTTCATTGCTTCTATGCGTATCTTGGGATTAATCTTGTTAGCTTTCATCTCAAGTTTTCTTGTTTGATTATTGATGGTCTGTATCTCGAGGTCTTTTAGCATCTAGAATTCCTTCAATATCGCTACTAAGGCTGCGTGTTCAAAGACGCTATGACCCTTTTACTGTGTTGTGTCTTGTGACGAGTCATTTTAGCCTAACTTCATGGTCTGTTTTTGCACTTTTCTTGTATGCTTAGAGTATATCCTTCCCTTGCTAGTTCATCTCGTCTAAAGTCTTCATTCATTTTACTCGAGTTATTCGTTTAGGCTGGTATGAATGGATGTAGCAGTGTAACGTGCGATTTGATTGGTATTGTCACTGATTCTTCCAATTCTGTTTGGTTTGAACATGTAAATTTGGTCGAATTCTCGCCTTGTTTGTCGAATGACCTTTGTGTTCGTTTGTCTCGAGTATGTTGCAGTAAGGATTAGTGGCATGTTATCTGTAGCCTGTTTGAACATTAAGTTATGCAAAATCGTTTTCTTTATTTTATTTTGAGTATGTGTTGGTATAACTTGTTTTCTTCTTCGTCATAATGTTATTATTTGCCATAGGAATTTAGTCACTGCATGTACAAGCTATGTGGGTTATAATCGTTACTGGTTTGGCTACATAATTGTCGTCTTTTGATTAGCGAGTGTAGTAAAGGAGTTTTCGTTCTCATTCCTATTTGAAATATGTGTGACATTCATTTTCCACCCCTTTAAATCTTAACAAATGGTAAGCATAAGTGTTTGTCAAACTCAAGTGAGAAAATGAGTTCTGTCCTTTTCCATCTGCGTTATTTCTCTCTATGAATTTCATATGTCAAGCATGAAACTGGGAGTTTAATGTTTTGCACTTTTTTAAATCATTTGTCTATCTATTTATCCTTGCTTCCATTCGGAAAAAAAAAGATTATCTTATTCATCATTTTCTTTAACTATAAATTGAATTGCCTGCTAACTTAGGAGCTTTCCCTGTAGTTTTATTTTGTTGTTCATTTTCCTGACGTTAAATCATGGGTTGAGAATTACATTTAGACATGCTTAAATGATAGTTCTCCGTCATAGTCTCTCATGCCATGGTGGAGTCATTTTTACTAATTAAGAATTTTAATCTCCTCATTAGTATATGCATGATTTCACCTCGTTTATTTGACCCTGGCATAGGATTAGTTGGGACTAGTAGATTCGATAATTTGTTGGTATTAGTGTGATTATTATTATTTTGGAATTTTAAGTTTGATCTGTATTTTACTAGTTATTTTTAGTTGTTCTGTCGTCTATCGACAACCTGTGAATTTACTACTATAGCTGTCTTTATTTTTTGTTGTTTATTTAGTTTATTATGTGTTTAGAGTCCCGCTAATCGTCTATTATTTATTTGTGGAAATAACAAATAATATCAATTGTTCCCCAATGTTTCTTATCAAGCGTGTTCTGAACAATTGGCGGTATGTTAATACCCTGTTATTAATTCTAATGCTGTAAAGATTCTATTAAAATATCTAGCATGTTATCAATATTTGTGATTATGGATATATTTGGTCTTTGTCTCTAGTGACTTGCCTTCTGTGAAGCATAGACTTTGGTTTGCTATTTTGAAATATCATGTAGCTTCAGCTTATTTTCAATATATGTTGAGCTTTGCCTATTTTAATCCTTTGTCCTTTGGTTTTGCATGAAAAAAATCTGTCCGAGTTCGATAAGAACTCTCATCTCTCCCCGCATTTCGAGAAACCCATAAAGGCTTAATTACATCTTTTCGATTCAAGCCATAAAATTCAATGGGCAGATTCTTGAAGTTGAACTAGCATGAAGATTGAAGATTGCCGAAGAAGCGGGATTAGAAGATCCTATACGTTTCATATTTTTGTATTTTTATTTTGTAATGGGCTTAAGCCCTTGTCGTCTTTTACTTTTTTCTGTATTTACTTTATATTATTATTTGCTTAGTCTAGGACAGGTACGAAAGGAAGTAAATGGGTCAAAGACCCAAAACAGGTGGGTCCAAAATTCCGGTCAAGACGAACAGAACCCGGATTTGGACCCAAATCTCTCACCCTATCTCTTTATATGCTTTCAATTATTTATCTGCTTTATTTATCGTTAATTCTAAAGTTAGAAAATCCAAATCCCCGCAAAATGCCTTAAAGGTTTTATCAATTTAAAAACAATAATTTTGCAGATAGTTTTCTTAGATAAATAATTTTTCACTTTCAAAACAATCTTAAAGGATTTCAGTATTCTCTTCAAACAAAAGAATATTTTTATCGCAATTGTAACTTTAGCCAAATATTTTAGTTGTTGGATAACCGTATTAAGCGGAATGTCTTAGGTGCTTTCAAAACATTCCTAAGACGTTAATATGAATCCCCGATCCCTTAAAAATGTTTTCATTACATTTTTTCTGTTTAAAGTCTTTTGAAAGCAAAAGTTTTCTTAAATTTTCTCAAAATTAAGTGGCGACTCTCAAAAAGGTCGAAAACTTTTCAAAAATACCTTTTTTCGATAAAACAGAAATGGCGATTCTGCTGGGGAACTAGGAGCATTCTAACCATAAAACTAACTTTATTTGGTTATGCGTATAATTGTTTATTTGTTTACTTTATCTATTTATTAAACTGTTGCATTCATGGCATAGCGTTTTTTTGTCAAACGATAATTATTTCATTTCCACTAAAGGACGATTATGCGGGTTCGCAGTCGTTCGTTAACCAAAATTTTCTCAGGGCACCCTGACGAGCATAGTTGGCTACTTGATAGTCAACGATCGTTAAGTGTCCCAGCCCAAGTAGTCCGCTTGGGTTACCTTTTCCACTCTAAATACAACCCACTCTTAGTTAAACTAAGATAGAGCGAAATCCAATCCCGAAAATAGCGTATTGGCCTAAGACGACCCAACACCCAAGGAGTGTCGGGCCTATTATAAAGACCACCTTGAGTCCAAAGAGCCCACGACTCGATAGGACGATCATATTTGTGTGTTCCGAAGGATGTATTGCGTGTTTGAATGTTTGTTGTATCGTGGGGGTGGCAATTAACTAGTTGTATGTTTTTGTAGATGTCGAGTCAGTTTCTCCATTTCAACATGGTCACCAAGACGCCCGACATTCTCCGTGTATGGTGGGATAACCTCAAAGATTGTCAAAAGAGAGAAATCTCGGTTCACCTGGGTCACTTACCTTCGATAATGGACTTCAAGGTTTGGCCCACGTTTATCGAGGTTATCACTCGGTTTTGGGATGACAAAAGGATGGTGTTTCGATTTGGAGACGTCGAAATAACACCAACACTAGAGGAAATTAAAGACTGTATAGACTCTATTGGGACATGTGGTAAGAGGAAAAAATGTCCCGATCATCATATCCTTCTGCCGGATAGGCCAACTGCCGGAGAATTGAGAGACATATTGTTACTAGTAAGAGCTAACTGGTTGGACGCCCAGAGCATACCACTAATGAGATTCTTCGAAAGATGGGGGAACGATAGCTATTTCGAGCAATTTCCAAATGAATTCCATAATCACAGTACTTGGAGGCAAACCCAAGTCATTGCATTCTCCGCATGCCATTTAGGAACTATGGTGTTCCCTAAAGATGGAGAAAAAGATATCGACACCCGAGTCGTGATGGTACTTGACGCCATTTTCAGAGGGATAGGCAAGAAACAAGAAGAAAAGAAATACTGCAGTTTGGCTCCGGTCATTTTAGCCGACATTTATCGATCTTTGTGTTTGTGTAAGAATGGATTTCCGTTTTTCCAAGGTTGCAACATTCTACTTCAATGGTGGATGACTGAACATCTCTGCAAAAAGGACGGTGCTCGACCACGAGAATTGGCCAAGCCAAGCCAGGCGAGTCCCCTGGATAATTATGAATTCTACCTAAGCATCCGCAGATTCCCAATTCATACCACCAGAGGTGCGTGGGCAGGGCTATTTCATGATTTGAGAGAAGGAGATATACAATGGATGTTACCGAACTTCAAATCCGAGAGGATAGCAGCACAAGGGGCCAAACTTCCATTTTTAGTTCTTCCCGGCATCAGAGGATTACGGCCTTACAACCCAGCTAGGGTGATGCGGCAATTTGGTAGAACACAAATCCTACCCGTCCAAGGGGATGCTAGCTCTTTTATTGTCGATTACAGCGACAACGGCAAAATACCTTTCTCCAAGATCATCCTCCAAGAGTGGGCCGGACGTGTCAACATGAAATGGGATATGGCTGAAAACATATATGAAGTTGGGTATGTCGATGAATACAAGACATGGCTGAAGAATGATCTCTGTGGTGTAGTGAACCCAACACCATGCGCAGGTCGAGAAATTGAAGATGTGCAGACAAGGCTTCAAATCCATGCATATCATTTTCAACAAGAATGGGATCGAAGGGAGCAAGAATTTCAGCAAAGGGAGCGGGAATTTCAGAAAAGGGAGCAGGAATTTCAGAAAAGAGAGCAAGAATTTCAGCAAAAGGAGCAAGAATACCAGTTCCGAGAGTTAGAAAATTAGAGGGTTTTGGCTGGAACGTCACAAGAATTAGCTGATACAAAGACTTGTCTGATGCGTTTGGATACGATCCTGGACGAGCAGATGAACACTCTACAAGTCGTACCAACATCTTCCAAAGCTGCATTCGCTGAGCCGTACGTGTTCACAAGCAAGTGCATTATCCGCGAAGAAGTAAAGAAAGACAGAAGAGGAGCAGAGCCATCAACATTCTAACTCCCCTGCGTGGGATTGTTTTCTATCTGTATTCGCATTATATCCCCTCCCTGAAAATGTATCCCGTTTTGATTGAAGTTATGTAACGAGAATTATAATTTTAATTAAAATTATTTTTGGGGGGTGCAACAATATGTTTCAAATGATGCAATACATCATTCAGATTCGCTAGGCCTACCCTTGGCACAAAAGGGTCACATGCATGATTAGGACGCGACATATGTGCTATTTAACTGCTTATGTGTTGTGTTGCTGTGAATGAGGATATCGAAAACCCACTCTTTTTAAGAAATTTCCAAAAAAATACAAACAAGTCACTGTTAAAAAAATTGTCCGACCAAAATTTTCCGAGTCTTAAGTTTTTCACTCAAAAGACATCTCTCATACGACAAATCCTAAACATTACTCTATTGTCTCAGAAAAAGCAAATCACTACTATGGATAAGGGTAAGAATATCCAGATGAGGCTCACTGGAGAGGAGTTACAAAGAAAGATAGAACAAATCACACGAAAGATTCAAGAGGTCAGAGAGGATGGGCTTAGGGTCGAAGTTTCCACGTCAGTCTACAAAGCTGCGACTGCGACACTGGACGAAGAATTGATGTCAAAAGAAAAGAGGAAGAAAAGTATTGAGGAAGAAAAAGAGGATCTAAGCCAAAAATTGGACATGTTTCGATTACAGATTCAAGAAAGAGAGGCAAGAGAAGCGGAGATAGATTCGGAAACCGCGAGTCTGTTGGCCAAAAATGTGTCACTAGATGAAGAACGAAAAGCGGAAATGACGGAATTCATCGCTATGAAAGAAAGGATGTCGGCATTAAGGAAGAAGAACAAGGCGTTCCACCATGACATGATAGACAAACTTCAGAAAATGCGTGTAAAATATTCTATCCGTGAGCAAGGGTCCAATAGTGGTCCCGACAACGCTCACCCCGAATTAACTGAGGAGGACGACAGTGAGGAAATCGTCTACAAGCCTCCATTTCTGGGTCGTCTGAAAGGAAGAGAGTGACGCTGCAGCAAGAAGAGAAATGATTAACGTGTCATCATCATGTTATCTTTTAAGAATTCCAATGTTGTCTTTCAATTTCCTTGTAACCATAATGAAAGAAAGAATGAAAATATTTTATCCCGAACTCGAACTACGTTGGGCCTGAATTCTCCTTGTGAGATACGTAGGCAGCCTCTCCCGGCCCGGCCCCTATCTTTAAAAATTTTCATTCTCCTTCATGTTACAAAAGATACGAAGATCAGATCAACAGACATCAAAAAGCAGCTGCAAGAGGATCGTAGCTCAACGTGATTTAGCCTTCCCGAGATAGTGTCAAAAAAAAAAAAAAGAAGCAAATTCCTGCTTGTTAAAAAAACGTATTCCCGTCCTCACTCGTGGGTTAAAGATGTCCTCAAACAAAGCAACTTGTGTGTGTATCTGCTCTCTGTGTGATATTATGCTTTTTGTACTCTGAATCTGCACTAACAGATCCGCCTTTGAGTTGTTTCGCTTCTCAGGTACCTTTAAACTGATCTGTGTCGATCAAAGTTGGCAGATCATCCTTACTTCACCAGATCAAAAGGTCCTACAGATTCCTTCCCTAGACAAAATTCAAATACAGGAAAGACAGTAATAGGAGACAACAACGACGAAGTAAGTCTTACTGATGTTGTGGTGGCTCAGCCCACCGTAGCGGAACAGAACGAACTGATCATGCAGCTGATGCAACAGGTCGCTGAAATGAGAGTTGAAATGCATTGGTGACAAGATATGCCTCCACCTGGAGTTGGTACTAATATTGCTGATGGAAGACCTCCGATCTACTTCCCTTCATCAAATACAGATCCAACTCAGAATCAGCCTTCTACACCTGTGCATAAGCCGTCTGTGATAGATCTAACAACCCAAAACCCCCAATACGCTTCTGTATCTTACCAAACTCCATCGCCTCTTCTAAATAACCACCCTCAAATGCCACCCCATCCTCAGAATACTCAAACCGCCCCACCGCTATAGAATCAAAACCAAAATCAAAATCAAACTGCCTTCAATCCCCAAACACCTCATCACCATTTAAATCAGAACACCAATCCTCAGGCTTACCCACAGAACTACCAGACCACCCAAAACGTTCCAAGTCCCTCAATAGCTCCACCCCTCCCAAAAAGAGCCACCTTCCAAGTTCCCGTTCCTACCGAGCACGAGGTGCACGGTTCTGAGTTGGATCACTATGAAGAACTGGAAAGAGAATGGAAGGCAAAGGAGGATGCGAAGATCGATATAAAAGAGGAAATCAAAAGGGCTATGAAAGAGCTATAATGCATCGCAGACGTCGTTAGACTCAGCTATGAAGAGTTGTGCATCCACCCAGATTTGAACCTTCCCGAAGGGTTCAAAATTCCGAAGTTTGACACCTTCGGGGGAATAGGCAACCCCATGGCTCATCTGAGAGCATATTGTGACCAGCTCGTGGGAGTTGGCAGGGATGAGGCCTTGTTGATGCGGCTTTTCAGCTGAAGTCTATGTGGGGAGGCCCTCGAGTGGTTTACGTCACACGAAACAAGGCAATGGCCCAGTTGGAATGCGCTGGCTAAAGACTTCATTGACCGATTTGCATACAATGTTGAGATAGTTCCCGATCGGTATTCTCTTGAGAAGATGAAGCAGAAACCAACTGAAAGCTATAGGGAGTTTGCCTATAGATGGAGGAAGGAAGCAGCAATAGTAAGGCCGCCCATGACAGAGAAAGAGATTGTGGAAGTGTTTGTGCGGGTGCAGGAGCCAAAATACTACGACAGAATCATGTTGCTAGTCGGAGCTAAATTCGCCGAGATAGTCAAAGTTGGTGAGACCATCGAAGATGGTTTGAAATCAGGGAAGATAGCCCATGTATCCGCGTCACCTGGATCTTCAGGATTGATGAGGAAGAAAAGAGAGGAAGTTGCCGCTGTCTCGTATGGGGGAAGAAAAACCCCCAGAAACTCATCACATTCCCAAGATCGTTCCAGGCCTTCCCCAAAGTCTCACCGAGCCTACTACCTGCAATCCAATCATCCCAATAACCATAATACTACCCCCACCTATCCAAATGCTCAAGTTCTGTTATACCAAAGTCCACCCCTTAATCTCCAAAATCTTTCCTCCATATACTCAAATTACCCCCAACCTTACCAGATTCCATCGCCTTATGAATATTGCTCCCAAATGTGCCAATGTACAGTTGAGCTACCGAGCACCATCACCCGTTTATCAAGTCAAAGCTCCATTATATCAAAAAACCCTCCCGAATTACAAAGCTCCATCGCCAAATTATCAAACA
The DNA here is from genome assembly GCA_016801875.1 of Solanum sitiens. Taxonomy (NCBI): domain Eukaryota; kingdom Viridiplantae; phylum Streptophyta; class Magnoliopsida; order Solanales; family Solanaceae; genus Solanum; species Solanum sitiens. Next base: position 925,536 of record JABWTJ010000406.1, read on the forward strand.
AACCCTTATCCTAGAAGCCAAGCTCCTCGTTCGAATACCCGAAATTATCAGCAGGTGCCTCCCCCTCATCAAAGTGGATATGACCCTTCCTGACCCAAATTTGAAAAAAGGCCTTCGAGGAACTTTACTGCACTTGCTGAAAGCCGGACCAAACTATTTGAGAGAATAGCCGCGGCTGGATACATCCACCCTGTGGGGCCCAAGCCCGTGAATGTCAATTCAAAGTTCAACAAGCCAGATCAAAGATGTGCTTATCATTCAAACAGTGTTGGACATGACACGGAAGATTGTACCAACCTTATGCATAAAATCCAGGATCTGATCGATCAGGAGGTAGTTTCTCTCCAAGCGGCAGCACCAAATGTCAACACAAACCCGTTGCCAAATCATGGAGGCAGCAATGTCAATATGATCGAGACAGATGGAGACTGGTGTGGAACGAAGATGATTACTCCCATTGTTCATGATGATTTGGAAAAGGCTGTCGCTTCTTTAAGCGTTTAAGAAAAGATAGAATTTGTTATTTTGACACCTACAAAGGTTGTTGCCTTGGTGCCGTCAGAAACTCTCGCCAAGCCTAAGTTTGTTATTGAAACTGCTGCTGCTCAAGGCATGACCAGGTCTGGAAGGTGTTACACTCCTGACGAGCTTGCTCTCGGAGGACAGAAGAAGGACCAGCCTAAGAGGCCGATAAGCGAAGGAGAAGCGGAGGAATTCTGGAGAAGGATGCAACCAAAGGATTATTCCATCGTCAAACATTTAGAGAAGACTCCGGCTCAGATCTCCGTGTGGGCCCTACTGATGAGCTCTCAGTCCTACAGGCGGGCCTTAATGAAAGCTCTCGATGATACATACGTATCCTCTGGTACAAGTAGTGATAACGTGGCTGCCATGATTCATCAGGTTATTCGGGGGCACCGAATCAGTTTTTATGACGATGAGCTGCCTATTGAAGGGAAGTCACATAACAAGGCGCTACACATCACTGTGATATGTCATGAGAAGGTCATAAATCGTGTCTTGGTAGATGACGGATCCGTCTTAAATATTTGTCCATTGTCGACACTGAAGCAGTTACGTTTTGACTTGGTAAAGTTGGAGCAAAATCAAGTCAACGTAAGGGCTTTTGATGGGGTCCAAAGAGATACCTTGGGAGCGATAAATCTGGTCATCCAAATGGGTCCGGCAGAATTCAGCGCGCAGTTCCAAGTCTTAGATATTGATACAAGCTACAACCTTCTTCTGGGAAGGCCTTTCATTCATATGGCTGGAGCTGTGCCTTCTACTTTGCATCAGATGATGAAGCTCGTTTGGAAAAATGAAGAGTTGGTTATTCATGGTGAAGGGAATTGCTCTGGTAGACATGCGCCGATTATTGATGAAGTGTCTCGGGGTACCGATTTCTATACAGTGGAGCTGGTAAATGCCATATGGCTGCCGTGCATAAGATGATAGCCACTGTGATGCTGCAGAACGGTTTTGAACCAGGCGTTGGATTGGGAAGAAATTCCCAAGGAATTATTGAGCCTGTTCCGGTCCCTGTCAAAGGAGCTAGATATGGTTTGGGGTACGTCCCCACAGATGACGATTTGAAGCTGAAAAAGAAGAATGATCAAGCATTAGCTAAACCAATCCCTCATCTATATCAACCATTCCCAATTCGTGAGCATGCAGAGGAGGAGAACCTGGGGGAAGGAATCTGTGGCCTTTTTGAAAAGATAGATGCTATTATTGAAGAAGAGGTCGAGCTGACAGGATTCCGTGATGCTGAGCCCAAAGAGACGTTGCAGAACTGGACCTCCACGCCCATCTTGGTCTCCCGAACTCCTTGGTAGAAGGGCATCGTTTTATGCATGTTTTAATCGGTGGTAGTCCGGAAGAGGCCCGAGACCCACCATTTTGCATTTTAACTATTTGAACTTTAAATTCCCGTCGTGATGTTCAAAAAGGCAATATGGCCCTGCAATGGCCAAAGTTTGCATTTTTCATTTTAATGAAAGCCTCTTTTATTTTCAAAATTTGTTTATTTAATCATCTGTTATGCTTTGATTTTCTAACTTCGTTTATTTATGGTTTCAGTAAGGTAAATTTTAAACCTGCCAATATCATGTCATGTCACGAGCTGAATGAAAAAAATGAGGCAGGTGATGACGAGGTTGATGATTACGGAGAGGAAAGTGAGGAACCAGACTATGTAGCCGAGGAATTTCGGCAGTTCGAGAATCAGCATAAACCAAATCTAGAGGAAACGGAAACGATGAATTTGGGAGATCCAGAATGTGTTAAAGAGGTTAAGATCAGCACCAACCTAAATGAGGTTCAGAAGGAGAGCCTGGTTCATTTTCTTGCCGAATATACTGATGTGTTTGTTTGGCAAGTCGGTGATATGCAAGGGTTGAGTACCGATGTGTATCTCATAAGCTACCGATTAACCCAGGGTTCGAGCCGGTGTAGCAAAAAACTCGAAAATTCAAGCCTGAACTGAGTTTGAAGATTAAGGAAGAAATCACCAAGCAAATAGAGTCCCGATTGGTGGAAGTAACACAATATCCAACCTGGTTGGCCAATGTCGTTCCGATCGCCAAAAAGGATGGGAAAATCAGGATTTGTGTTGATTATAGAGATCTCCACAAGGATAGCCCGAAGGATAATTTTCCGTTGCCGAATATTCATATTTTGATTGACAATTGTGCCAAACATGAGATGCAGTCATTTGTGGACTGTTATGCAGGTTATCACCAAATTTTGATGGATGAAGAAGACGCGGAAAAAACAGCTTACATTACACCTTGGGGCGTATATCACTACAGGGTGATGCCGTTCGGCATCAAGAACGCCGGTGCCACTTACATGAGAGCTATGAAGACTATTTTCCACGACATGATTCATAAGGAGATTGAAGTGTACGTGGACGATGTCATAATCAAATCCCGTGAGAGTTCGGATCACTTGACGCATCTAAGGAAATTCTTTGATCATTTGTGTCGTTACAACTTGAAGTTAAATCCCGCCAAATGCGCTTTTGGAGTTCCAACCGGCAAGTTGTTGGGATTTATAGTCAGTAGAAGGGGTATAGAGCTCGATCCTTCTAAAATTAAAGCAATTCAAGAGTTCCTCCGCCGAAGACGAGAAAAGAGGTGATGAGTTTCTTGGGGAGGTTGAACTACATCAGTCGATTCATAGTTCAATCAACCGTGGTGTGTGAGCCTATCTTCAAGCTGTTGAAGAAAGACGCTCCGACAAAGTGGACTGAAGAGTGTCAGACTGCTTTTGATGCTATCAAGAACTATTTGTCAAATCCACCGGTATTAGTTCCTCCATGAGAAGGGAGTCCTCTGCTACTATATTTATCCGTCTCAGATAGTGCATTCGGATGCGTGCTCGGTCAACACGACGAGACAGGAAAGAAGAAAAGGGCTATCTATTACATAAGCAAGAAGTTTACTCCATACGAGTCTCGTTACACTCTGTTGGAGAGAACATGTTGTGCTTTGACTTGGCTTGCCCAGAAGTTGAGACATTACTTGTCTTCATATACTACATACCTTATTTCCAGGATGGATCCGTTGAAATACATTTTTCAGCAGGCCATGCCAACAGGAAAGTTAGCTAAGTGGCAAATGTTGTTTAGTGAATTTGATATTGTGTATGTGACTCAGAAGGCAATAAAGGCACAGGCCTTGGCTGATCATCTTGCGGAAAATCCTGTTGATGAAGAGTATGAACCACTCAAGACTTATTTTCATGATGAATAAGTATCATTTGTGGGTGAAGATATTTCTGAAGCATATCCTGGTTGGAGATTATTTTTTGATGGAGCGGCAAATTATCAAGGGAAAGGCATCGGGGCGGTCTTAGTGTCAGAATCTGGTCAGCACTATCCCATGGCAGCTAAACTCCGATTTAATTGCACGAATAACATGGCTGAGTACGAAGCTTGTATCCTTGGTTTAAAAATGGCCATCGACATGAATGTCTATGAGTTGCTCGTCATTGCAGATTCAGACTTGTTGATTCATCAAGTTCAAGGAGAATGGGCCGTGAAGAACCCAAAGATTATACCATACGTACAGTATATACAGAAGTTGTGCAAGAGATTTTGGAAGATCGAGTTCAGGCATACTCCCAGAATACAGAACGAGTTGGCCGATGCTCTTGCCACAATTGCATCAATGATTAAACATCCAGACACAGATTATATTGATACACTGGATATAGAGTTGAGAGAACATCCAGTTCATTGTTCACATGTTGAAGTGGAAACAGACGGTTTACCATGGTATTTTGATATAAAGAAATATTTGGAGTCTGGTACTTATCTAGAAGATGCTACATCCAACCAAAAGAAGTCGATACGCCGCATGGCTCTCAATTTCTTTCTAAGTGGAGAAGTCCTTTATAAGAGAACTCCATATTTGAGTCTTCTAAGATGTGTCGATGCTGTTGAAGCCACAAAGCTTATTGAACAAATACATGCTGGAGTTTGTGGAACGCATATGAATGGGCTCACTTTGGCAAGGAAGATCCTTAGAGCCGGTTATTTCTGGATGACTATGGAAAATGATTGTTGTAAGTTTGTGCAGAAATGTCATAAGTGTCAAGTACATGGCGACTTAATACGAGTTCCACCTCATGAACTTAATGCTATGAGTTCACCCTGGCCATTCGTAGCTTGGGGTATGGATGTCATGGGTCCGATAGAGCCTGCCGGTTCTAATGGACACAGATTTATTTTGGTTGCCATTAATTATTTCACCAAGTGGGTGGAAGCAGCTTCTTACAAGTCGGTAACCAAGAAAGTTGTAGCTGATTTTGTTCGCAACAATTTGATATGCAGATTTGGAGTACCAGAATCCATCATTACTGACAACGGCGCAAATCTCAATAGTCACCTGATGAGGGAGATATGTGAGCAGTTTAAGATTACTCATCGAAAGTCAACCGCTTATCGTCCGCAAATGAATGGAGCTGTAGAGGCTGCCAATAAGAATATCAAGAAGATTCTGAGGAAAATGATTGATAATCACCGGGGTTGGCATGAGATGCTGCCATATGCTTTATTGGGTTATCGGACGACTGTCCGAACGTCGACTGGAGCTACTCCATACTTGCTAGTATATGGAACAGAAGCAGTCATACCTGCCGAAGTTGAGTTACCGTCTTTGAGAATTATCCAAGAAGCTCAGCTAAGTAATGCTGAATGGGTTAGCAAGAGAATTGATCAGTTAACTCTGATCGATGAAAAGAGAATGGCTGCCGTTTGTCATTGTCAACTATATCGACAGAGAATGATTCGTGCTTTCCACAAGAGAGTCAGAGCCAGAAATTTTGAAATCGGTCAATGGGTCCTTAAGCGCATTTTTCCTCATCAAGACGAGTACAAAGGAAAATTTGCACCAAATTGGCAAGGACACTATGTGGTTCGTAAAGTATTATCTGGAGGTGCATTGGTCCTGTCAGAGATGGATGGGACCGCGTGGCCAAAACCGATCAACTCAGATGCTGTCAAGAGATACTATGTGTGAAGATTTGGTTTGCGTTTCTACTATTTTCTTGCAATTGTTCATTTGCTTGTATTTGCTTTGTTTTAAATTTTATCCCTTTTGTAATGAACTACGTCTGACCTGAATTCTCAAGAATGAGATACGTAGGCAGCCTATGTCTGCCTCGGTCATCCCTTTATCCCCTTTAAATATTCTTTGTATTTGAACTACGTTCGACCTGAATTCTCAAGAATGAGATACGTAGGTGGCCTATGTCGGCCTCGGTCGGTTTTCTTTGTAATTTCTTATTGTTATTAGCCTTGAGGGGGAACTACGTTTGACCTGATTCCCGTCTCAACGGGATACTTATACGCCATAAGGGTTCGGTCATATGTCACGTAAGATTGCTATTTTTATCTACAATAGAAACTGGGACAGAATTTTTGAGAGGGACTCAAAAATTCTCGAGAAAAGATTTTCCCTCAGGCAAGTCAACACTGAAGATTCTTCAAGATTTGTAACTGGGACAGAAATTTTCTAGAGGATCTCAAAAATTCCATTGATTTACTTACCAACAGTTGAAGATAAGCCGTAACCTGTAACTGGGAAAGAAATTTTGAGGATGGCCTCAAAATTTCAACATGGGTTTATCGACAGCCTGGAGTGATTGTGAATACTCCCCAGCGAATAAACCTCCGATCCCCCAAACTCAAAGAAGCTCGCTAAGCCTGGCGTGACATGACATATGGCAGTGCCCCTTTTTAAAATATTACTTCTCAAAATTTATTTCTCTAAAATATTTCCTTTTATGTTTCATTTGGTTTGGCATGAAATATTTGTCTTATCTATCAAGAGTTGGGAGATCAGGAAGATCAACCAGAGATAGCAGGACAAGGAGCAAACAACTGAAGAAATCAACACAGATCAGTTCATTCTAAAACTAATAATTTTTCTGTGGATGCAGGTTTATAGTCTTGCTTTGATATCAGCAAATTCCTCCGATCGATGCATATGGAGAAGTCAAGGGAGGAGAAAGTTCTTCCAAAGTTCAAACGGTGTTCATGTAGACGCAAGAATTATTTTATTACTTATACTAGGAACTTGGGAATATGATCTGTTTATTTCAGTCAATTTCCGACAACATGATGTTTGTAAGGAACGTCCAGTTAGATTCGAAGGTGAATCAAGCAAAAATCTCAAGGAAGAGTTTATGATTTCCGTAAAGAATGTCATTTGCATCATAACGTCAGATATGATATTATGCATTACCCAGAAGGTTCATTTATATTATTGCCGATCAAGACGATATACTATCTGGAAGTAATTTTACCGTTATCATCAATTGAGACGATATGATTATCCAGAAGGAGCCTAGAAGATCGCTATGTTGCTCGATTTAAGCACTATTTTCATTTGGTACCAAGGATGACATCAAGATTTAATCACAAGAGGACATTTATGCCCTGCAGAAGATCATGCATCGCGAGTCAATATTCATGCATCACGGAAGATCATGCATCGCGAGTCAATGTTTATGCATCGCGGAAGAACATGCATCGCGAGTCAATATTCATGCATCGCGGAAGAACATGCATCACGAGTCAATATTCATGCATCGCGAGTCAATATTCATGCATCGCGGAAGATCATGCATCGCGAGTCAATATTCATGCATCGCGAGTCAATATTCATGCATCGCAGAAGAACATGCATCGCAAGTTAATATTCATGCATCGCGAGTCAATATCCAAGCATCGCAAGAAGATTTCATGCCTTGCGGAATTTATGCATCGCGAGAAGATTTCATCCCTCGCAAAATTTTATACATAGCGAGAAGATTTCATACCTTGCTGAATCTACGCATCGCGGGAAGATTTCATGCCTCGCAAAAAGTTTATACATCGCAAGAAGATTTCATGCCTTGCGGAATTTATGCATCGTGAGAAAATTCCATCCCTCGCAAAAGTTTATACATCGTGAAAAGATTACATCCCTCGCACAAAGTTTATATATCACAAGAAGACTTCATACCTTGCGGAATTTATGCATCGCGAGAAGATTACATCCCTCGCAAAATTTACGCATCGCGGGAAGATATTCATACCCCGCAAGTACTCATGCACTACCAGAGTAGTAGTCGTGCATTTGAAGAATAATATTCACTTATCAACATCAACTGTACTCTTTTTATTCATGATAAGAGTAAACAACATGAAGAACACATCGACATCAAGAGAAGCATCAGCACTGCATCATCTTTCATTTATGTTGACATCAGCATGAAGAGTACATTGACATCAAAGGAAATATCAACACTACATCAGCATTTATCTATTTTGACATCAAATCAAGAGTACATTGAAGATTGTATCGCAAACACAAGACATAAGCTTTATTTGTTTTACGTCAAACCAATCGAGTTGACGTCAGATGTCGAGGAGGACAATTAAGTGTCAACGCGGTAAAAGACACTGTCTCCAATTTAAATTGCATTTTTATGCTGACGAGTTTTATTTCGGTCTTTGTCGAGAGCATCCGAAAGGATGAATTCTCCAAAACATACCACAGGTGCGGATGACATCAAAAAGGATGCAGCACAACGTGGAACTTTTTCTTAGCAGCGAACTAGGACATAGTCCAAAGAGAAGTGTCAAACTCTTAGGACGCGAGCAGAGGAGCGACTTCCACCACAGTCAAACCACACCCCTATCTTAAGGCATGTGGGTTTTGCTTCGTTTTGTCAGTTTCAGTTTTGCACCCGTAATTTTGGTCTACCGGAGGCAAATTTCCAATCTGAGGGACAATACACCAAGAGTTTTGGAAATTATATCCGTGTAAGTTCTTACTTATGGATGTGAAGCGCGCCACATTCACGGCTGAGAGGTTACAAGCCTCTTTTTCATACTCGACTTAATTGGTCACTCGTCCAGAACCAAAGGTTATCTAGCATAATAGGTTTCCTTTTCAACCAATCGAGTCGAACTACAAGCAGCCTGATTCCTAAGGTTTAAGGATATGTAGGCAGCACAATGTTGAAAACTCGGCTGTATTCCAACATTCGCTCTTAAATCTTATTCTCAAGCATCTCGGTCCCTTCATAATCCGGTATCAGGATGACTGTGGATTTCGTTAAAAATCGTGCGTTAAATCAAGCGTGGCGGCCTGAATTCTCATAATGCCTGAGATATGTAGGAAACCCATTTCCGGGGTTCGGCCATAAATCCAAAAGTCCGTACCAAATCCCTTTCCTAAAAGACGAAGATGAGGTCGGTCAAAATTGGCTTGGTCAATTTCATTTTTCTCAGATTTCTTGCATGAATCCAAGTAAAATGAGGGACAGTTGTTGACATCCAATTTTGACCCGTCGACATAATAGATTAATTAATGAGCTTTCAACTCAAAACGATGTGATGTAATTAGATTTTACAAGATCTAAATATTTTTCAAGTTAGCTTGAATTAATTTTAGTACTTTTTGTGAATTTAGAAATAGACTTTGTTTTAAGAAATACATTTTAAGAAATAGTTTGATTCAAATTTTAATTATATATACATATATATATATATATATATATATATATATATATATATATATATATATTTATATATATATATATATTTTTTTTTTCTTTTTCGTTAGTTGATTATCTCATGTCGTTGGAATAAAGAAGCTTGTTAATTAATTTTTTTCGTCTTACTTGTGATTTTAGTCGAAATTGTTGATTAAGCTCAATTTGACTAGCTTCTAAATCCGAGGTGGCTAAATTTGCAATCTCTTAACCTTTTTTTCTTAATTACAAATTCGACCCAACTTTTTAATGCAATATTTCGTCCACATCAAAATACCAAAGCCCACCAGTAATTGATAATTCTTTTGTTTCCCAGCCCAAATTTTAAATTCCCCCAATTTGTATTCCCAAATCCAATTCCAGATGACCCAGCCCATTACGTAGACCCGAACCAACTTTTGTCTTCCAAGAGGACTCCAAGTTTCAGCGCGTCACAGAAGTAAAGCGGGGAAGGTGATACAGCAATCGCGACCCTTGCACGCTCCTTCGTCATCCCAGACGCGTGAGCAGTGCGATGCGAGTCGAAGACGCGTGAACAACGGCTAGTTCTCCTCCAACGTCTCTGTAAACAAGAAAGCCTGCAGTTTTCATCCTTCCAGCTGCGTAGCATCGTCCTTGCGTGACGAAAGATGAAGACACGTTGCATTCAAGGACGACTCAGATGATTCGAGTCATCCACGTTGCTGCTAAACCCGAATTTCAGGGGATATGGACGAATATTCGTACAAACCCAACTGTCTTTGGCTTAGTGGAAAGGATTTTCAAATTTCAATTTGGGATTTGGATTTTTCGGTTTTGCCCTCCATCTCCTCCCCCCCCCCCAATTTTGCCCTAATCCTCTCCATATATATACTTAGCTATCTCCACTATGCTGGGGGATCGATTTTTTTTAGGCCTTTGGTCGAGATTTTAGAATTTTCTTTGAGTTGGATTCTCAGAGAAAGGAAATATACACAAAGTCTAAATAAGATTAGTTGAGTCCCAAAACAAAATACGCTAAGAGGCAGAGGTGGTAAAAGGGATTTTATTCAAATCTCTACTTCATTTTTTTTTCGTTTACCAAACATTTTTTCGGAGTCACACTTCGTTGGTCGGAAGTCGAGCTTCTCCAACCTCGTTAGCCGTCTCAGTCTCGCCGCCTCCAAAAAGGTAACACTTTCTCCTGGGTATCATTTTCTCAAACTCTATATTTTTGAAGTGGCTTCTTCCGGTACTTTAGAGATTTGTGTTATTGCTGCCAGTTATGAAATTTTTGACATAAGTATATGTTGTATCTGTGTTTCATTAGCGAATTCATTATCTACTATTATTATAGTTCTAGATTTTACCTTTTCACAACGAGCTTCATTGCTTCTATGCGTATCTCGGGATTAATCTTGTTAGCTTTCATCTCAAGTTTGCTTGTTTGATTATTCATGGTCTGTATCTTGAGGTCTTTTAGCATCTAGAGTTCCTTCAATATCGCTACTAAGGCTGCGTGTTCAAAGACGCTATGACCCTTTTACTATGTTGCGTCTTGTGACGAGTCATTTTAGCCTAACTTCATGGTCTGTTTTTGCACTTTTCTTGTATGCTTAGAGTATATCCTTCCCTTGCTAGTTCATCTCGTCTAAAGTCTTCATTCATTTCTCTTTTTACTCGAGTTATTCATTTAGGCTGGTATGAATGGATGTAGCAGTGTAACGTGCGATTTGATTGGTATTGTCACTGATTCTTACAATTCTGTTTGGTTTGAACATGTAAATTTGGTCGAATTCTCGCCTTGTTTGTCGAATGGCCTTTGTGTTCGTTTGTCTCGAGTATGTTGCAGTAAGGATTAGTGGCATGTTATCTGTAGCCTCTTTGAACATTAAGTTATCCAAAATCGTTTTCTTTATTTTATTTTGAGTATGTGTTGGTATAACTTGTTTTCTTCTTCGTCATAATGTTATTATTTGCCATAGGAATTTAGTCACTGCATGTACAAGCTATGTGGGTTATAATCGTTACTGGTTTGGCTACATAATTGTCGTCTTTTGATTAGCGAGTGTAGTAAAGGATTTGTCGTTCTCATTCCTATTTGAAATATGTGTGACATTCATTTTCCACCCCTTTAAATCTTAACAAATGGTAAGCACAAGTGTTGGTCAAACTCAAGTGAGAAAATGAGTTCTGTCCTTTTCCATCTGCGTTATTTCTCTTAGTGAATTTCATATGTCAAGCATGAAACTGGGAGTTTAATGTTTTGCACTTTTTTTTATCGGTTGTCTATCTATTTATGCTTGCTCCATTCGGAAAAAAAAAGATTATCTTATTCATCCTTTTCTTTAACTATAAATTGAATTGCGTGCTAACTTAGGAGCTTTCCCTGTAGTTTTATTTTGTTGTTAATTTTCCTGACGTTAAATCATGGGTTGAGAATTATATTTAGACATGCTTAAATGATAGTTCTCCATCATAGTCTCTCATGCCATGGTGGAGTCATTTTTGCTAATTAAGAATTTTAATCTCCGCATTAGTATATGCATGATTTCACCTCGTTTATTTGACCCTGGCATAGGATTAGTTGGGACTAGTAGATTCGATAATTTGTTGGTATTAGTGTGATTATTATTATTTTGGAATTTTAAGTTTGATCTATATTTTACTAGTTATTTTTAGTTGTTCTGTCGTCTATCGACAACCTGTGAATTTACTACTATAGCTGTCTTTATTTTTGGTTGTTTATTTAGTTTATTATGTGTTTAGAGTCCCGTTAATCGTCTATTATTTATTTGTGGAAATAACAAATAATATCAATTGTTCCCCAATTTTTCTTATCAAGCGTGTTTTGAACAATTGGCGGTATGTTAATAGCCTGTTATTAATTCTAATGCCGTAAAGATTTTATTAAAATATCTAGCATTTTATCAATATTTGTGATTATCGATATATTTGGTCTTTGTCTCTAGTGACTTGCCTTCTGTGAAGCATCGACTTTGGTTTGATATTTTGAAATATCATGTAGCTTCAGCTTATTTTCAATATATGTTGAGCTTTGCCTATTTTAATCCTTTGTCCTTTGGTTTTGCATGAAAAAAATCTGTCCGAGTTCGACAAGAACTCTCATCTCTCCCCGCATTTCGAGAAAGCCATAAAGGCTTAATTCCATCTTTTCGATTCAAGCCATAAAATTCGATGGGCAGATTCTTGAAGTTGAACTAGCATGAAGATTGAAGATTGCCGAAGAAGCGGGATTAGAAGATCCTATACGTTTCATATTTTTGTATTTTTATTTTGTAATGGGCTTAAGCCCTTGTCGTCTTTTACTTTTTTCTGTATTTACTTTATATTATTATTTACTTAGTCTAGGACAGGTACGAAAGGAAGAAAATGGGTCAAAGACCCAAAACAGGTGGGTCCAAAATTCCGGTCAAGACGAACAAAACCCGGATTTGGACCCAAATCTCTCTCCCTATCCCTTTATATGCTTTCAATTATTTATCTGCTTTATTTATCGGTAATTCTAAAGTTAGAAAATCCAAATCCCCGCAAAACTCCTTAAAGGTTTTATCAATTTAAAAACAATAATTTTGTAGATAGTTTTCTTAGATAAATAATTTTTCACTTTCAAAACAATCTTAAAGGATTTCAGTATTCTCTTCAAACAAAAGAATATTTTTATCGCAATTTTAACTTTAGCCAAATATTTTAGTTGTTGGATAACCGTATTAAGCGGAATGTCTTAGATGCTTTCAAAACCTTCCTAAGACGTTAATATGAATCCCCGAACCCTTAAAAATGTTTTCATTAGATTTTTTCTGTTTAAAGTCTTTTGATAGCAAAAGTTTTATTAATTTTCTCAAAATTAAGTGGCGACTCTCAAAAAGGTCGAAAACTTTTCAAAAATACCTTTTTTCGATAAAACACTTGCTATACTCTATCGACATTCGTTTCACTCTCATTGTTAAAGACATTGTTGTAAGCCCTAAGTGGAAATTATACATTTATGTAAGGACTATGCCCGTATTGTTCTATTTCGTTTATATGGTATTATATGAGACATACCTATTAAGACTATATTGTGTATATTATAAATGTGGCATAAAAGAAGAAGACTATGCAAGCTTCTTATTGCGAGGAGTCTATGTAAACTCCGTATGTATATATTATGTGTAAGCGAGAGGTCTATGTAAACCTCATGATGTAAATGTAGATGAAAAGTTTTAATTTTTCGCACTTTTTAACCTATGAATGTAAACTGCTAAGAGGCTACTGTTAGTCCTCTCTGAGGAGGACGACGCCATTTACGTCTAGGTGGTGGTCCCCGGATGTGACATAGTTAGGGATAGTGCCATGGACAAGGCTCAAGGAAGGGAAATTAACAAAGCACAATCAAGTTGTCTTAATTTTGATGCTCCTAAGAAGAACAACTTCTATGCTCTCAAATCTAAGGTTTATTGAGAATATTCTCCCAATGTTCTTACCGGTATGTTGCAAGTATTTTCAATTAATTTTTATGCATTGCGATCTCGGTGACACTTTATATTTTGTACCTCCTTTAGTTTCTCTTATGTTTAATGTGATCCCCGACGTCTTAGTTTAACCTTTTTCAGTTTCTACCCTGGTGGGTTACTTCGTTTTTGCTAAAAGAATCTAAATGAGGTGTCCCATATTATTGTCAAAAATAGAGTTACCTTAGTTGATTTGGTATAACTTGATATGTTAGATTTTGATGTCATATTGGCGATTGATTGGCTACATGGTTGTTTCGATTCAAATTATTGTAGAACAAGGGTAGTTAATTTCCAATTTCCTAACAAACCCACTTTAGAGTGGAAGGGGGGAACTCAATTTCTTAGGGATGTCTCTATCATATTGTAAGGGTCAAGGACCTATGGTACGAGGCTTCTCTTTTAGAGTACGTCCCCGTGGTGAAGGATATTTTGGAAGTCTTCCCGAATGACTTGCCCGGAATTCCTCTCGAACGGGAAATACATTTCGGCATTTATTTGATACCAGATACTCAACCCATATCAATCCTTCCTTCAGTCTGTCTCCAACCAAGTTGAAAGAATTTAAAGCTCAACTCAATGATTTGCTAGACAAGGGTTTTATACAATCCCACATATCTCCATGGGGTGCTCCGGTGTTATTTGTTAAAATGAAAGATGGGTCTCTTAGGATGTGTATTGACTACCAAAAATTGAACAATGTCAATATAAGAATAAGTATCCACTCCCTAGGATTGATGATTTGTTTGACCAAATCCAAGGGGTGAGTTACTTTTCAATGATTGATTTGAGGTCAAGGTATCACTAACTTCAAGTTAGAGGGATTGGCATTTCTAAAACGGCTTTTCAAACAATGTATGGTCACTATGAGTTCCTAGTCATGTCCTTTGGTCCAACTAATGCCCCGACGGATTTCATGGATCTTATGAATAGGGTGTTTCTAAATTATCTTAATTTGTTTATAATTGGCCAAGAGTGAGGATGAACAAATGAGTCATTTGAGTATAGATTTTGCATGTCCTCAAGGAAAATGAACAATTTGCTAAATATAGTAAATGTGAATTTTGGATAAGATCGGTAGCTTTTCATGGTAACATTGTGTCTAGTTTGGGTATTTAGGTTTATTAGAAAAAGACTGAAGTGGTTAAGAATTTGCCTAGACCTCTAACTCTCACTGATATTCAAATTTTCTTAGGTGTAGCCGAGTATTATAGAAGATTTGTTGACGGATTTGCATCTATTGCTTCTCCATTGACTAGCCTAACCCAAAAGAGAGTCAAGATTGAATAGACGGAAGCTTGTGAGAAAGGCTTCAAAGAGATGAAAGATAAGCTTACCTTCGCTCCATTGTTGACCTTACCAGAGGGTACCGAGGGGTTTATTGTGTATTGTGACACTTCTCCAGTAGGTTTGGGTTGTGTCCTCATGCGACATGGTAAGGTGATATAATATGCCGCTAGGCAACTCAAGGTATAAGAGATTAATTACCCAACTCCAGATCTTGAACTAGGGATCGTATAGTTTGCTTTAAAGATAATGAGACACTATCTATGTGGAGTGCATGTGGATGTGTTCACCAATCACAAGAGTCTCCAATATGTGTTCACGCAAAAAAGTTAAATCTCCGACAAAGAATGTCTTAGAATTTTTGAAAGATTATGATATAAGTGTCCTTTACCACCCCAGAAAATACAAGGTGGTTGCGAATGCTTAGAGTCACATAAGTCATCCAAAACTTATTTTGAATTTCATGACATTACACTTCTTTTACTTTATGCCATTAACCCCAAATTAACCCTCTAGTGATACTTCATTCAATGCATGAATACTGTCCCATTCCACCATCCACACTCAAGCATCACCTTAAGGCCACCAAGGTGAACATTGACATAACCTTCATTAACATCAGACACATATACATATACATAGATACATAGAATATCATTGCAATACAAGCTTCACTTATAACTCAACATAATGCATGAACCTCATGTAAGACTTATTCCAAGACATCATGTAAATCAACACAATCAATAACAACCTAACAGGGAATAGTCAACAATAGCATATTTGGACTTTACCTCATAAAGACATCGTATAACTCTACTTATATACAAATCTAATCTACTAGTGCAATGTACATGTGAAGCACATAACATCACACATACTAAGTAAACCTACAAGGGGACTACAAGCCTAAACATTTACTTCATGCATCAACATGGCCTGTCTTGAGAACTTCATACATACCAAGTAAGACCTTCATCATAGAGTCAATAAGACAAACATTACGCATATAAGGTAAGACCTCATCATATAGACCCAATATGACTCATACCGTGCAGATCACCATAAAAAGTAGATAACACTACAATGTCACGCATAAGAAACATAAACCTATACATATATTACACCTTCCTAGAAAACCCTTCAAGAGCTACTTGTGCAATGCATTGGTACGTTCATTACTCTCACCTACCTAAAGTAACTTCCCTTAGGTAATCCTAGTTAGGGTTCATTACATTACTTCCATTGTCCATTTTACATTAGGTAAACTATAGCCTAAACAACACTAAGACCATGGGTGCTAAACATGGAATTCGATGTTGAAGAACCTCACACCGAAAGGAGGGGCTCTACTTTGACAAGGTAGAACATTAACATCATGCTAGCATATTAGGTGATATCACTTGTTAGATCCTATGGGGAAACATAAATGGGGCATTATAGTTATCAACCTCATGAGGACTTTGGTTAATCTACCTTCCCATTTGGGAAAGGACACTGCCATCATCAAGTTCACTCGGTGCTAAGTTAAGTTCCCTTCATTGAAATGCCTCAATTAACATTACTTTATAAAATATAGCTTTAGGAGAATTAACCCCTCATATGCTTAGCTCATAGGTTATAGACGAGGAAGTCCTTTCATCAACCTAAATCATTTGAGAAAACCGTTCATATGGACATAGCATATTCAAGCACCATCTAGTTTAGGATACACTTGAGAACACCTTTCAGGAGACCCCCTCTTTACTAGATATTCATACATGCATCATAGATATGCTTTCATGTGTGTGTGTACTTATATGAGAATACCTTTCACATAAACATATTTAGACACTACACATATTCATACTTCATTATATCATACACTTGACATCATAACATATACTTTCATGTTCCTAGCTTAATCATGCATTCATATTCATGTACATAGAGTAATCACCTTAGGAACTATTCTATCAAGGTACACATGTGAAATGTATAGGAAAAGTCCATACAATTTCCTACACTAGTACACCCATCAAGTCATCCTAGTTAATATACATATCCTACTTCATGGACCTATACTTTACATGCATAGTAGCGGACATTAGTGCATATGAGAACTCCTTTCATTAGACACCATGAACCACACTACTTATAAACATGCATGAGGTGTGAGTGTGTGTACATTGGTCAACAAGATCACATAATGGCTATCAACATGAAATTGAGTCAGCCACACTCTTAAGACAACAATGCATATTCAAGCATAGACCACACACCAGATAATAGCATAGGAGACAAGACACTATCACATTACATTCAATACTCCTAACATTGACTAATATCACACATTTATATAAGATACATAGGTAGGGGTCATTAACCATTATTACTTAATTAACGGAAGCACCTAGACCAAACCTAACCCTAAAAAAGTCATTCAATTGAAATCACATCATTAACACGCCTAGAACAAGGTACTAGCATTGGAGACTAGGCATAATACTTCATAGGTGTGATCACCATAACCACACTTCAAATATCCCTAACTTTATTTCAAGTACATGATCAGCACATATAGAGGTTGACAATAAAGCAAACATTCCACCATAAGTGGACCATACCACAAAATTCTATTCCAGTCCAAATCAACTATCAATTCTATAGAAAAGTAGAGAAAGTAGGCAAATTGTTACACCCTCGAAATGAACTAGGTTGAAATAGAGATTCACATGTGTTTCATGAGTTAATAATGTATTAAAATAGTGTATTTTAGCATTATAAGTCAGTTTGTAATGTTTGGGAGTGTTTGGAAGTCAAACGTTCAAGATTCCAGGGAAATAGTCGAAGTTGAACTAGTGTGTCGTAGTGTTTTTTGGTGAAGATTTGGGGGATGGTTTGAGGGTGAAATTGAGTATCGATATGTAATACACCAAAAGTCTAAGACGCTTCCTAAAGCCTTACATAGGGTAAAAAGGTTTAGACACAGTTGTAATATCATATATAATGTATATACGTCATTTAGGAAGTTTAAGAACCAAAACGACAAGAAACGTCCAAGACATCCAGAAGCTAGTCAAATTGAACACGTGAAATGTCCTTAGGTTTCAGAAAAGGTTTAGGAGTGGTGTATGAGGTCTTAAACTTTTAAAATGACTTTAAATAGGTAAAATCATGTATATAGGGTAAAACGTCCAGGTCCTACTCCCCAAGGGTCGCCTTAGGGGTCCACGAAAGGACCCTAAACCTGGCTTGGCAAGATGCCAAGGCAACAACCAAATTACACATAGATGAAACAAGTCCGCGTCGCGGAATTGGGTTGCTTTTGGTCAAATCTAAAGTTTGCATCGCGGACTCTACAGTTTTGAAAATTAATTTAGAAATTCATGCTGGCACAGCTCCGCGTCGCGGAATTGTTCCCCGACGAAAATCTGAAATTTGGATTTGATGTTTGACTTCATTAAAGGGGTCAACTTAACTGAGGGGTCTATTGGGTATTTCATAGGGGTCAATGTATTCATTTACAATCAGTTTTCGCTCACATTTAATCACTCAAATCAAAACCCAAAACCTCTCACCTCTCTCTAGTTTCTCTCTCTATTCATCCTCCATTGAAGGAAAAAGAAAGTTTGAAGAAAAACACTAATTTCTCTAGGATTTCACTTGAATTTCGTGAATTAATCTTCATTATGGTATGGGTCCTTCACTCTTGGGTTTCCTTTCCCCATGAGGTCCTCTCAATGTTGATTTCTAAAACACCAATTCGAAGGGTTTTTCTATTCTAATGGGTTTTCTTCTAAACTTCAATGTGATGATAAATTGTGATTGCCTATGACTAATTAAGTGTAGGTTGTTGGTTAATTGATGTTAAATGATGCAATTTCATGTAGATCATATTCCTTTCCCCAATTCCCCAAATTTTGGATCTTGCTTATGAATTGATGGGAATCAAAAAATGTATTGATTGTTAGACTTGTTTTATCTATTCTAATTAATTCATGGACTGCCTAGGGTAATGTATTGTTGGGATGGGATCCATTTCTTGAAGAATTCATGATGAACCCTATTCCCCTAACCCTAGATTATGAATTGAAGTTAATTGGGAGAGTGATGATGGAATTGATCTTGTTATTTTGTTAACTACTATTGTGTGTTGATATTACACCCATGGTTGGATTGAGTTTGAGGGTTGATAATAAGACCTTGATGTCTTGTGAATGAGATTTTGTAAGTCTTGTGATCTTAACTTTTTACTTTAATTATGGTTACTTGTGTTTAAGTGATGATGTTGTATTAAAGTATACCTTATATTAACATTGATAAGGTTGGTATGATGTTGAATTGCAATGTCTTAACTATGGTTTGTGAGGTGTTGGATAATATGTAAATGTTATAAGGATGGTGATGACTTGTCAAAGTGATTTATCATGAATGACAACGTAAATGTGGTAACCTCACATGTATGAATAGTAATGAAAGGAAAATACTCATGCAATTCTTATTGAGCTATGATTATTATTATTATATAAGGCGTAGATCCTATGATCTAAACTAAGCTATGATCATTAATAAAGGTATTAAAGACATTTCAAAAGGGACGTTAGCTTAGCACCTATAGAACTTGTCAATGGGAGGTGTTGACTTTTCATAGAGAAAGATTCACCATATAGTTCAACATGAGGTGTTGACTCCCCTATGAGGGATATTCACCCTATGGATTCTGATGAGATGAGGCTCCAATTGTTGAGTGGCATGTAGAGAGTTCATACCTATCTCTTAGTTCCTTAAACTATGTATCCCCCATAGGAAGACAAGCTAGTGGATCCCCCTAGAAAACTATGTTTATGTTTGGTTCTACTTTTGATGGGTGAATGCCTTCCATCGGTGTAAGGTCTTACAACACCAGATTCCATACTTAGGTCTTGTGGTCTATGTCGGTTAAGGCAAGTGTTACCTAAACTAAAATGAATTAAAGTAGTAAAAGCCAACTAGGGTGACTTAAGAGGTTTGACTCTACCTATGTCTTGCACTAGTTTGACTTAAGGGGAGCCTTAGGAGGTTATTCTTATGTATGTATATGCTTATAAATGTAAATGATGATAATGTGATGATATTACATGTAAATGACACTATGTGATGTTTATTACTCTTATGAACATGTATTTCGTCTCTATTGCTTAAGTATGATATTATGTACTCTTAATGGTATGTTATGTGGAGTTGGACATTGGTTATGGTTCTTGCTAGGTTTACTTGATTAAGAAGGATTATGGGGCTTTACTTAGTTATTGCACAAGTGGACTTCATGAGGGTCATGAGTAATGGTCTTTCTTTGGTTATGTTGTAACGATCTCTTATTTATGCTTGTGATGTTATGTCTTGATAATAGAGTTGTGCTTGATTAGGGGTTCAAGTATGTTGATATACATGTGACTTAACTTGACTTAAGTTTGTTTGGTCTTGTATAGAACATCGTATTGACTTGATGAATATGCATTAATGACATGTATTAGTTATTGAATGTGCATAAGGCTTTCTGAATGAAGAGTAACATATTTTAAATGAAATGTTCTCTTTAGCATGATTTCACTTCTTTTATGTGGATATACTCATACTTATTACAAGTGTGTACTAACCCATCTTTTATGTTTATTACAAATGTAGGATACGGCCGTTGAGCTTTGTAGAAGGCCATTTGAAGACTACTTGAATTCCTATCTTCCATGTTCGGTAGGTCCTCACTTCTCGAGGACGATATCATTATCTACCTATTTGATTTTCTTTAGTCATAAATACACTTTGTTCATTCTCTTTCATTTTGGTACTATAATTGTAAAGCCTATATGTAGCTATGATTGTTTATGTAAGGGCTAGTCCCAAATTGCTGTACTCTCGTCTAGATGGTTTAATATGAGACAATGTTATAGACTTCTTATGAGATTATGTTCCTATACCCTGTATGTGAAATAAAAGTAGAAGACTATGTAATATTCTTATACGAAGGGTCTATGTATACTCAATATGAATAAATATTATGTGTATGCGAGAGGTCTATGTAAACCTCAAGATTGATATAGAAATGTTTTAAATTTTCCGCATTTTTAACCTATGAATGCAATGATGTAAGCTAAGAGGCTAGTCTTAGTTCTCTCCGTGGATGACGACGCTGGTTACGTCTAGGGGGTGATCCCCGTATATGACAAACTTTGTATCAGAGCACGAGGTTGAATATATTTAGGAATGATGTCTCATCAAACCACGTCTATGTAGATTCTTATTCATAATTGTGAAGAGCTCCACACTTATGAATGAGGAAATATGTGATACTTAGTAAACTCTCATCTTCTTGTAATCCTATGTCGTACCTCTAGAGTCTACATTATGTGTTCTTTCACCTAAACCTTGTACGGTGATTATAGGTATGAATACCTGAAGAGAATCCGCAAGAAGGGACGAGGAAGGCGTCGCTAATGCGGAAGAACAAGACAACCAAGTGCCTCAACTTGAAGAAGTTTCTATGGATGATCATGTTCCGGTTGCTCCTCCTCCTATGGCGGATGGGGATACAAGGGCAGCTTTTCTCCAAATGGACCAAGCCATTACTACCCAAGCACAATCAGTCACCACTGAAGCACAAGCTATGACGGTCCAACCTAATCGGGAGGTGGTACCTCGAGAAAACCAACAAGTTAGCACCATGTCCTCCCGTTTGAGGGATTTTACTAGGTTGAATCCCCCTACTTTCTATGGGTCCAAAGTTGAAGAAGACCCCCAAGAGTTCATTGATAAAGTCTATAAGATTCTCTATGCTATGGGCTTGACTACTAGTGAGAAAGCCGAGTTAGCCACTTACCAACTCAAAGAAATGACCCAAACTTGTATGTCCAATGGAGGGATAACAAGCCTTTAAGGGGTGGGACGGTTACATGGGAGATCTTCAAGAAGCCTTTTCTTGATTGGTTATTCCCTAGAGAGAAGAGGGAAGCCAAAGTGGAAGAATTCATCAACATTTGTCAAGGAGGTATGAGCATACTTGACTACTCTTGAAATTTACTAAATTGTCAAGGTATGCTCCTTCTTTGGTTTCCAATCCTAGAGATTAAATGAGTTCCTTTGAGACGGGAGTGTTGGATGAATTGAACGAAGAATGTCGTTCGGCTATGCTATATGACAATATAAACATTTCTCATCTTATGGTTCATGCTCAACAAGTGGAAGAGACAAGGATCAAGAGAAAGAGTAGAGATGCTCAAAGGGCAATGTCTTTTGATTGTGGTTCTTCAAAGGGTAGGCTTGACATCCAAGACAAGCCTATGTTCAAGAAGAGGTTCTCTAATTAAGTTCCTTCTAAGTTTCCTAAGGACCATGATGATAAGGTGCCTAAACCTAGGTCCCAAAAGGGAAAGAGTGAAAACTCAACTAATGAGAAGCCTACTTGTACCAAGTGTGGAAAAGGTCAATTTAGTGAATGCTTAGTTGGAACGGACAATTGTTTTAGCCATGGTAAAAGTGGGCACAAAGTTTGAGATTGCCCAAATTTGAAGGGGCAATACAAGGGTAGTGGTCAAGCTAAAGCACGTGGTTCTAATGATTCTCCAAAGCAGATCCACTTTTATGCTCTACGCTCTAGATTTGATTAAGAGACTTATACCGATATGGTGACCAGTATGTTGAAAGTCTTTTCTATTGATGTATATGATTTACTCGATCCCCGTGCTACCTTGTCATTTCTTACTCCTCTAGTTGTTAAAAATTTTGACATTTTTTCTGATATCTTGAATGAACCTTTTATGGTGACTACCCTGGTGGGTGAATTGGTAGTTTCTAAGAGTGTATAGAAATTTTCCTATAATGTTGCCTAATAGAGTTACTAATGTGGAGTTAGTAGAACTCGATATGGTTGATTTTGATGTTATTTTGGGTATGGATTGGTTGCATGATTGTTTCTCTTACATTGATTGTAGAATGAGGGTGGTGAAGTTCAACTTTCCAAATGAACCCGTCTTAGAGTGGAAGGGGGGAAATTCTATCCTTGAGGTCGTATCATTTCTTGTTTGAAAGCTTGTAGGATGATCTCTAGTGGGTGTTTATATCATATAGTAGGAGTCCAAAATTTAGACTCCAAAATTCCTCCCAATGAATCGGTCCCCGTAGTGAGGGAATATTCGGAGGTCTTTCCTAATGATCATCCAAGTATTCCTACTGAACAGGAAATTGATTTTGGTATCAACTTGCTGACAGATACAAATCCCATTTAAATTACTCCTTATCGGATGGCTCCGGCCGAATTGAAAGAGTTGAAGTCTCAACTCAAAGATCTACTAGACAAGGGTTTCATTCGGCCTAGTATTTATCCATGGGGTGCTCTGGTATTATTTGTGAAGAAGAAGGATGGGTCCCTTAGAATGTGTATCGATTACCGTCAACTCAACAAAGTCACAATCAAGAACAAGTATCCTCTCCTTCGGATGTATTATTTATTTGATCAACTCCAAGGTGCGAGTTAATTTTCCAATATTGACTTTAGTTCGGGATATCACCAACTTAGGGTGAGAGGTAAAGATATTCCCAAGACAAAATTTCAAACAAAATATGGTCACTATGAGTTCTTAGTAATGTCCTTTTGTCTCACTAATGCTCCGGCGGCGTTTATGGACCTAATAAATAATGTTTTTTGAAGTTACCTATATTCATTTGTCATTGTGTTCATTGATGACATCATGGTACATTAAAAAAATGAGGGTGAACACATAGATCACTTGAGGTTGGTGATGCAAGTGCTTAAGGAATACCAATTGTTTGCCAAGTATAGAAAATATGAGTTTTGGTTGAGGTATGTGGCGTTTCTTGAGCATATCCTCTCTAGTGAAGGTGTAGAGGTTGATCCAAGAAAGAGCGAAGTGGTGAAAAATTGGCCTAGATCTTTGTCTCCTACATATATTAGGAGTTTCATAGGCCTAGACAAATATTATAGAAGTTTGTCAACGGGTTTGCATCCGTTGCTTCCCCCTTGAAAACCTTGACCCAAAAGAATGTGAAATTTGAGTGGTCGGAGGCATGTGAAAAGATCTTCCAAATGTTGAATGATAGACTTACTTCCGCTCCGGTATTAACTCTACCAGAGAGAACTAAGGGTTTTGTGGTCTATTGTGATGCATCCCGAGTCGGGTTGGGGTGTGTTCTTATGCAACATTGAAGAGTTATAGCCTATGCTTCTAGGCAACTCAAAGTTCATGAGAAGTATTAACCGACTCATGACCTTGAGTTAGAGGCATGGTATTTGCCTTAAAAATATGGAGGCATTATCTCTATGGGGTTCATATTGATGTGTATATGGATCATAAAAGTCTCCAATATGTATTCACTCAAAAAAAGTTGAATCTTCGGCAACGGAGTTGGTTAGAGTTGTTGAAAGACTATGACATGAGTGTTATCTATCACCCCGACAAAAGCTAATGTGGTAGCGAATGATCTAAGTTGGTTGTCCATGGGAAGTGTGTCCCATATGGAAGTATCCAAGAGAAACCTAGTTAGGGATGTCCATAGGTTGGATCGTTTAGAGGTTCGAACTGAAAGTTCTCAAAATGGTGGTATGGTTGTACATCATAAGTCTGAGTCGTCTTTAGTGGTTGAGGTCAAGTCTAAGAAACACCTTGATCCATTATTGTTGGAGTTGAAAGAATCAGTTCTTGGTAAGATGAATGAGTAATTCTCCCAGGGAGGTATTGTGTTCTTAGGTACCAAGGGAGATTGTGTGTGCCTAATGTGGGTGATTTGAGGAGTAGGATCCTTGTGGAAACTCATGGATCTTGTTACTCTATTTAACCGGGTTCTACAAAGATGTACCGTGATGTTAGAGAGGTGTTGTGGTGGGATGGGCTAAACAGGAATATTGCGGATTGTGTTACAAAGTGTCCCAATTGCCAACAATTGAAGGTCGAGCACCAAAAGCCGAGTGGTTTACTACAAGAAATCCAAATTCCTACATGGAAGTGGGAAGATGTTAATATGGATTTCGTAGTAGGTTTTCCTCGAACTCAAAAGCAATATGACTCTATATGGGTGATAGTGGATAGATTGACCAAGTCCGCTCACTTTATTACCAGTAAGTCTACTTAATCGGCGGAAGATTATGCAAGAATCTATATTGACAAGATAGTGAGTCTTCATGGGGTTCCTTTGTCCATCATATCGAATAGAGGTACTAAATTCACATCTAGGTTTTGGAGGTCACTTCGAAGAGGTTTGGGTACTCATGTGAAGGTAAGCACCACTTTTCATCCTCAAACGGATGGTCAAGTGGAGCAACGTATTCAAAATCTTGAAGATATGCTTAGAGCTTGTATCATTGACTTTAAGGGAAATTGGGATGAGCACTTGTCATTTGTAGAGCGCTCATTTAACAATAGTTTTCATTCATACATATATATGGCTCCTTTTGAAGCATTGTATGGAAGGAGGTGTAGATCTCCTATTGGTTGGTTTGAGGTTAGAGAGTCTTCGCTTCTTGGTCTCGACTTGATCTATAAGACCTTAGAGAAAGTTCATATCATAAGGAACTGTTTGCAAACAACCTATAGTCAGCAAAAGTCTTATGCCGATCATAAGAGAAGAGACCTTGAATTTGAACAAGGTGATAAGGTGTATTTGAAATTTTTTCCTATGAAAGGGGTGGTCAGATTTTGCAAGAAAGGGAAGTGAAGTCCTCGTTATGTGGGTCCCTATGAATTTTTCAAAGGGTTTGCAAGGTTGCATATTAGTTGAAACTCCCTAGCGAACTATATTTGATTTAACCGGTTGTCCATGTATATATGCTGAAGAAGTGCATTGGTAATCCGAGTCCATTCTTCCTATTGAAGGTCTTGATGTGAAGGAGAACCTATCCTATGAGGAGGTTCTGGTTGAAATCCTTGATCATCAAGTGAAGAGGTTGAGGAACAAAGAGGTGGCCTCCTTAAAAGTGTTATGGAGAAATCACCTAGTCGAGGCAGAAACATGGGAGGCCGAGGCCGAGGCCGACATGAAATTCCATTATCCTCATATCTTTACAAGTGATGGCTAGTTGTTCTCGCTAATAATGAAAAAAAATGACTAAATTTGAAGTTGCTTTGATTTTTCGTGAAGTTTTGCAAAAATGTTTATGTTACAGTGAAGTATGCCTTTAGGCTTTAAAATTTGCAATTCTTCTTGTTGTGAGTAATGTTGTGCATTTTGATATGGTGAGTCTTTATGAAATGGTGTTAAGCATGTTGGTAAGTTATGTTTTGGGCATAGTTGACTCATATATGGTATGTTGAGCTCATGTTGCTGTGAGAAGGAAATTCCTCATATTGTGATGTTGAGCTTTATGTGTAGTAATTTGGGTCTTGCTATGTGTAAATGCCATTATTGATATTATAATTCAAGTTATTATGTATTGTTGTTGGTTGGGCTGCTAGTCTTGAGTCATTCTTTTCCTTCCAAAAGATTTTAGTGTCATTCGAGGACAAATGTTCCTAATGGGGTGATAATGTAACACTCCGAAAGTCTAAGACTTGTCCTAGATCATAGCATAGGGTAAAAAGGTTTAGACACTTTTTTAAGATCATATGTAATGTATATAAGTAATTTAGGAAGTTTAAGAACCAAAACGACAAGAAACGTCCAAGACGTCCGGAAGCTATTCTAATTGAACTAGTGAAATGTCCTTAGGTTTCAGAAAGGTTTAGGAGTGGTGTATAAGGTCTATACTTATAAAATTACTTTAAATAGGTAAAACGATGTATATAGAATAAAAACTTCCATGTTCGACCCCCCAAGGGTCTCCTTAGGAGTCCACGAAAGGACCCCAAACTTGGCTTGGCAACCTGCCAAGGCACCAGCAAAATTACACATAGATGAAACAAGTCCGCATCCCAGACTTGGGTGTCTTTGGTCACATCTCAAATTCACGTCGTGAGCAGGTCGCGGACTCTATTGTATCAAAAATTAATTTAGAAATTTATGCGGTAACAGCTCCGCAGCGTGGACTTTGTCCCCGACGAAAATCTAAAATTGGGATTTGATGTTTGACTTCATTAAAGGGTCAACTTAATTGAGGGGTCTTTTGGGTATTTAATTGTGGTCTATATATTGATTTCAAATCAGTTTTCCCTCACATTTACTCACTCAAACCAAATCCCCAAATCAAAATCCCAAAAGCTTTAACCTCTCTCTAGTTTCTCTCTCTATTCATCCTCCATTAAAGGAACAAGAAAGCTTTTAGAAGAAGACCAATTTCTCTAGTATTTCACTTGAATTTTGTGGATTAATCTTCATAAAGGTATGGGTCATTCACTTTCGGGTTTCCTTTCCCCATGAGGTGCTCTCAGTGTTGATTTCTAAAACACCCAATTCCAAGGTTTTTTCTATTTTTAATAGGTTTTCTTCCAAACTACAAATTGATGACAAATTGTTATTGCCTATGACTAATTAAGTGTAGTTTGTTGGTTAATTGATGTTAATTGATGCAATTTAATGTAGATCATGTTCATTTTTCCCAATTCCCCGAATCTTGGATCTCGCTTATAAATTGATGGAACTTGAAGAATGTATTGATTGTTAAACTTGTTTTATCTATTCTAATTCATTCATGGAATGCCTAGGGTAATGAATTGTTGGGATTGGATCTATTTATTTATGAATTCATGATGAACGCTATTCCACTAACCCTAGGTTATGAATTTAAGTTAATTGGGATAGTGATGATGCAATTGATCTTGTTATTGTGTTAATTACTATTGTGTGATGATATTACACCCATGGTTGGATTGAGTTTGAGGGTTTATGGTAAGACCTTTATGATGGCTTGTGAAGGATATTTGGTAAGTCTTCTGATCTTAACTCTTTACTTCAATAATGCTAACTTTTGATTAAGTGATGATGTTGTATGGAAGTATACCTTATATTATTATTGATAGGGTTGTTATGTGTTGAATTGAAATATCTTGACTATGGTTTGTGAGGTGTTAGCTAAGATGTTAATGTAATAAGGATGGTGATGACTTACCAATGTGCCTTATAATGAATGACTATGTAAATGTGATAACCTCACATGTATGAATTGTTATGAATGGAAAATACTCATACAATTATTATTGGGCTATGATTATAATGATTATAAAAGGGGTATACCCTATGACCTAAACTAATCTATGATCATTAATAAAGTCATTAAAGACATTTCAAAAAGGGACGTTAGCTTAGCATAGAGAGAACTTGACAATGGGAGGTGTTGACTTTCCATAGAGAAAGATTCACCCTATAGTTCCAAATGAGGTGTTGACTCCCATATGAGGGATACTCACCCTATGGATTCTCATGAGATGAGGCTCCAATTACCGAGTTCCATGTAGAGAGCTCAAACCTATCTCTTAGTTTCTTAAACTATGTTGCCCGCATAGGAAGACTAGCTAGTGGATCCACCTAGAAAGCTATGTTTATGTTTGGTACTACTTTGGCCGGTAGACCACTTTCCATTGGTGTAAGGTCTTACAACAATAGATTCCACACTTAGATCTTGTGGTCTATGCCAGTTAAGGCAAGTTTTCCCTAAACTAAAATGATGTAATAAAGTACAAAACCACTAGGGTGACTTAAGAGGTTTGACTTAGCCTAGGTAGGGGTATGGGACTCTACCTATGCCTTCCACTAGTTTGCCTTGAGGGGAGCCTTAGGAGGTTGTTCTTATTTATGCATATGCTTATAAATGTAAATGATGATTATGTGATGATATTACATGTAAATGACACTATGTGATGTTGATTACTCTTATGAACATGTATTTTGTCTCTATTGTTGAAGTATGATATTATCTACTCTTAATGGTATGTTATGTGGATTTGGACATTGGTTATGGTTCTTGGTAGGTTTAGTTGATTAATTAGGGTTATGGGTCTTTGCTTAGTTATTGCACAACTGAACTTAATGAGTGTCATGAGTAATGATCTTGCTTTGGTTATATTGTAATGAACTCTTATTCATGTTTGTGATGTTATGTCTTGATGATAGAGTTGTGTTTGATTATGGGTTCAAGTATGTTGATATCCATGTGACTTGACTTGACTTAAGGTGGTGTGGTCTTGTATAGTACATAGTATTGACTTGATGAATATGATTAATGACTTGTATTAGTTTTTGAATGTGCATAGGGTTTTCCAAATTATGAGTAACATGTTTTAAATGAAATGTCCTCTTTAGCATGATTTCACTTGTTTTATCTGCATATACTCATACTTATTACAAGTGTGTACTAACCCATCTTTTATGTTTACTACAAATGTAGGATCCGGCCGTTGAGCTTAGTAGAAAGCCATTTGAAGACTACTTGGATTTCTATTTTCCAAGTTCGGTAGGTCCTCACTTCCCGAGGACGATGTCATTATCTACCTATTGGATGTTGTTTAGTCTTAAAGAAAATTTGTTCATTCTCTTTCATTTTTGTACTATTATTGTAAAGCCTATATGTGGCTATGATTGTTGATCTAAGGGCTAGGCCCAAATTGCTATACTCTTGTCTAGATGGTTTAATATGAGAAAATGTTGTAGACATCTTATGATTTATGTTCCTATACCATGTATGTGAAATAAAATTAGACTATGTATTCTTCTTATATGAAGGGTCTATGTATAATCGATATAAATATATATTATGTGTATGCGAGAAGTCTATGTAAACCTCAAGATATATATAGAAAAGTTTTCAATTTTCCGCATTTTTAACCTATGAATGTAATGATGTAAACTAAGAGGCTAGTCTTAGTCCTCTTCGAGGACGACGACGACGGTAACGTCTCCGGATGTGAAATGATGTTTCCTATGCGTTAACTGACATGTAAATGGTCAAAACGTCCAAGAACGATGCCTCGGGGACCAACCTAAGGGTCCAAGAGGAGGACCCAAACATGGGCCATCTTAGCTGCGAGGCATCCTAGATTTGACCGGTGCTGCGCCCCACACAACTAGCACATGATGTGAAAATTTGTACCTGCGCTGCAGGGCCAAGAAGAACCTTTCTGTCCCAAAATAATTTCTAGAACCAAGATCTAGAAGTGACCTGGCGACGAGCAGCCAAGTCCCTGGTTTGGCCGTTTTTTTTTAAAGTCAAATTAGAATTTTGAAAAGGGTCCAAATAGTGTGGGGGTCTTTTGGGAACTTTGGGGATCATTTGTTGAATGATTTAGGTCATTTTAAATCTCATTTCACCCACCAATTCAAACCCTAAAGATCTAATAAAAAATCTCTCAGAACCTCTTTCTCCAAAAACCTCCATTGAAGAAGCTTCAAGCTCCAAGGAAGAGGACCAAGTTCTACACATTTTCTTAATAAAAAAAATTGTGTGTTCCTTCTCATTGAGGTATGGTAGTCATCCTTGAACCTTATTTCATTCAAGGAGCCATTTCAAAGAGATTTCAAAAAGAATTTCAAACTTCAAACTTCCTTATTCCTTGACTCTAAGTACGGGTCTTTGCATAAAAATGTTTTAATGATTAAAATGTGTTGTTCTTAGTGTTAAATGATGATTTTAATGTCAAAACCCCCAACGAAATCATGTCTTTTCTTTTTATCAACCTTTAGCTTATGAAATGGGTTTAATGAGAATCATTAGATAATGTTACAGTTATTGTTTCTTGGTGGTTTTATTATGTTTTAGCTACTGCCCTAAGGGCTATTTTATGATGGATTATTTGATAAATTTTGGATAGGTGGTGACAGCTTTGATGAATGGTAAGTTAGCTATGTTGTTTAAAATCCTTATTGTGAAATGCTCTTGAGTGGTTTGGTCCACCTTTGGTGGCGGTGTTTACTTGATGTTTATGAAGTTATATGTGTATTCTGAGAATTGCCTTGAAGGCATGTTATGTGAAGTGAAGTGATGATTTTGATATGTACCTGTATGGTATGTGTTAGAAGGTTGAAATGAGTATCTTGAAGGGTTTATGTCTAAATGAAGGATGTATTTGATATGTGAATTATGATAATGTGTAAATTGTGATAAATGTGGGTATGAGCATGTATACAAGTCAATTTTATGAATAATGACTATTATGTGAAAGGTGTGCTCACATGTACTCACATACATACTTGGATGTATGAATGAAGTTTATGAATGAAAATGGGGGATTGTAGGGTGGACACTCTTCGTGAGTAGATATGAAGTGTATAGACCATCCCTACTATACCTAAGCTTGAACAAGGGGGATTTTGGGGTGAACACTCTTCGTGATTTGAGATGCAGTGTTTAGTAGCAACCTCACTATTTCCGATGAGCTTTCAAAAGATAGGTTGGATGTTCGATACCCTTTGTGAGTTGAGATGTGGTGTTCAATAGTTATATCTTAACCTATAACCAATGAATGTTTAAGACTCCGTGGGGGATATATGCTTAGTACCGAGAGGATTTGAAGAAGGGGTGGGTACACTTCGTGAGTAGAGATGTTGTATCCAATGTACCTCTTGAGATGGGTTCTCCTCGTTAGTAGAGAATGTGTTACTTACTATCAATATCTCTATCCCATAACTATGCGCCCGCGTAAGTGTAGCTATTGGAGAATCCATGTAAAGGATAAAGAATATGACCCTACCTTAGGCAAGTAGGGATCCCTCATTTGGTAGGGGTTAATATCGGGATTCCATGTCTAGCTCTCATAGTCTATGTCGGTTAAAGATAGCCCCCACAAATGTATGTAAACGAACTAAGTCTTCATAAGGATGTACTACTTAGGGTAGGTGGTGGAATGGGACACTACCTATCCATTACACAAGTAGACATTTGGAGGGAGTCTTGGTGTGTCCTTATATGAAAGGTATGAATGGGTCATGATATGATGTAAATGAAAGCAATCTGACTTTATGTTTAATGTTAAGGAAGCAAGTTGATGTTATAACATGTATGATGAAAGATTAGTATGTGATGAATGTGATGTGCCTATTCTAAGGGTATTCCTAAGTATCACTAAGTGGAAGTGTTAGAATGGGATGCTACTTTCACATTGCACCAAGTTTAAATTGGGGGTTGCCTTGGAGAATGATTCTTGCGTGATGTTCCTAAGTATATGTATGTTTCTATATTGTTTTGATATTGAGTGGAGACTTTTATAAATCAAAAGAAGTATACTTATCCATAGTAGTCGTAAGTATCTCCTAAGTAGGTATTGAGGAGATTTTATGGGCAATTTCCTTATGTCTTACTTTGGGGATCCTTAGGATAACTTAGGATAGGAGTAGTTCGTGTGTGATTTTGGGTTTAGTGTAAGTATGCCTTGTATGTTAAGAAAAATTGAAGATTTACCTTATGTGCTAAATGATGATACAATATGATGTTTTGTGACTTAATTCATGAAGGTTTTTTCTCAAAATAGCATGACTTGAATGTTTCAACTAAATTGGACCTTTTACATGATTTTTCATAATGTAATACTTAGTACAATGTTTGTACTAACCCCATACTTTTCTATACTATACAAGTATAGGTTGGAGGGAAGTTGAAGGGTATAAGGCAAACTTGGGAATCGACTATCTTAAGACGTTCCTCATATATTTGAGGGATAGTCTTTATTTCTTTAGTTATTCTTGAAGACTTGTATAAGACTTATTATGTATTTTCTTTCAATGTAAAAGGGTCGTGTCCCTAGAATATTTATGTTGTGTCCTTAAGTTGTCTTGTGACGATGAGACTATACTTTGGTATTTAAAAATGATGTTTTCCTTATTAACATTAATCGTGAAATTTTTTAATTTTGCACTACTTTTAATGTCTTATGTAATGAATGATAGCTAAGAGTCCAGTACAATACCTTCTAAAGGGCAAGTACGCCTTGTTCGGACCTAAGGGTTACCCTAACTTCTAAGGTGTACTTTTGGGTCGTAACAAACTTGGTATCAGAGCATAAGGTTTTGAGAAATAGCTTAGGGTCCAAAAGTCTCACAAGCCACGTCTAGTATAGTCTTGTTCATTGGTGTGAGTCGTGACATATCCGTGAGCGACAAGCTATAGGACAATAAAAGTTTCACTTTCTTCATTAATCTAGTGTTGTATCATAGAGTTGAGTTCTATAAGTTTATTTTCTAAGACTTTCCTCTTTGTGTTTATAGGACATGAATACGAGGAGGATACCTGCAAGAAGGGAGGAGGGATAAGTAGCTAACAAGAGAATTCCTCTCTGTGGTGAGGAAGTTCCTATAGTCGACCAAGATAATGTTAATGAGGTGGTTCCCCCTCTGGAACCTCAAGGACCTCAAGTTCCCCAAATGCCTCCAATGCCCCAAGGTCCTCAAGCTCCCTATGTTGAAGGGGATATGACTAATGCGGAGATAAGGGCTTCCATTAGGAATTTGACTCAACTCATGACGACTCAAGCTCATGTTGTCACTAATCATGTGGTTATCCAAGCTAACCTAGGAGTTTCACCTCAACCCAATGCAAGTACTCCCACTTCTATGATCCAGGATTTCGGGAGGATTAACCCTCCGACTTTCCATGACACTAAGGTGAATGAAGATCCACAAGGCTTCATAGATAAAGTGTTCAAGTTGGTGGATGCTATGGGTGTGACTCCTAGAGAGAAAACAGAATTAGTCGCTTACCAACTAAATGATGTGGCACAAGTGTAGTTTGAGCAATGGAGAGATGAAAGACCCTTGAGGGAAGGTCTGGTAGATTGGGAAGTGTTCAAAACAACCTTTCTTGATAGGTTTTGCCCGATAGAGTAGATTGAGAGGAAGTTAGTGGAATTCATGAACCTTCATCAAGGGGGAATGAGTGTTAAGGAGTATTCTCTCAAGTTCACTCAACTCTCTATGTATTCCCCAACTTTGGTAGCCAACTCTAGGGCGAGGATGAATAAGCTCGTGATGGGGGTATCTAGTATGGTTGAGAAAGAATGTTGTACGTCTATGCTTCATAATGATATGGATATCTCTAGACTTGTGGTGTATGCTCAACAAATTGAGGAGTCCAAGCTTAGGGAGATTACTAGAGATGGAAAGAGGCCTAGGACGGATGAATCAAGTCAACCTAAGTATAGGAATAGGTTCTATAATCAATATTCTCCCATGAGGAACAAGGATAGGGTCTCCAACCAATATTCTCAAGGAGATGGTTATCCTTATGAGAGGCCTAGGTGTACTAGTTGTGGTAAGAAACACTTGGGTAGGTGTCTTGCCAGAATGGATTGTTGCTTTGGGTGTGGTAATAAGGGTCACAAGATGAGGAACTGCCCTAGACTCAAGGAATAAGGGAAAGAGGTTGACCAAGCCCCTAGTGGTGGTCCGGATCCTAATGTTCCAAGGAAGAATCGTTTCTTTGCGCTCGGGACTAAGTGAGGAACTTATCCGAAATGAAAGTCCCGGTAAGTCTTAGTTCGTTTGGTTGTTATGTTTATGTTATGAGATGAATTTATATGGTCTGATCTCTTTTATTGTCATGCCTTCATGTTAAATTGCGTGAAAGATGAATAATTGAATTTTATGCATGCTTCACTATGAAAATTTTGTATTGAATGTAAAGAAATTAAAATTTTAACAAAATGCATTTTCATGAATAATGGATTCAACGTGTGTAGAAATGATGTGTATGATCATGTCTAATATTGGAGAAGGTAGTTCCTCCATAAGTGAAGAAATGGGTCTGTGATTTAAATTGTGGAACTTGTTAAAAATTGCAGAATGCTTGAAAATATGAAGTTGGTGCTCCATGTGAGTTTATTACATTGACTATGAATGTCTTCACCTTGATGTGACGTGTAGTATGCTTCTAGTTGAGTCCTATATGTCCTTGAAAGTATTTAAGTGTCATTCGAGGACGAATGTTCCCAAGTGGGGGAGTATGGTTACACCCTCGAAATGAACTAGGTTGAATTAGAGCTTCACATGTGTTTGACTAGTTAATAATGCATTAAAATAGTGTAGTTTAGAATTATAAGTCAGTTGGTAAAGTTTGAGAGTGTTTGGAAGTCAAAATTCCAAGACGTCCGGGAACTAATCAAAGTTGAACTAGTGTATCATAGTATTTTGTAGTGAAGTTTTAGGGGATGGTTTGAGGGTGAAATTGGGTATCGATGGTTCCAATGCATAGACTGATATGTAAAGGGTCAAAATGTCCGAGAACGACCCCCCGGGGACCAACCTAAGGATCCCCGAGGAGGACCCAAACATGAGCCATCGAAGCTGCCAGGCTACGTAGATTTGAATGCTGCTGCGCGAAGCGCATCCAGCACTTGATGGCCAAATTTTTCCCTGTGTCATGGAGACAACATGAACCTTACTGTTCCAAAATAATTTCCAAAACCAAGATCTGGAGGTGACCTCGCGACGCGCAGCCAAGTCCCAAATTTGGCCGCGTCATTTTTAAGTCAAATTGGAATTTGGAAAAGGGTACAAATAGTGTAGGGGTGTTTTGGGAACTTTGGGGATATTTTGTGGACTGATTTAGGTCATTTTAAACCTGATTTCACCCACCAATTCAAACCCGAGAGATCAAATCAAAAATCTCTCCAAAGCTCTTTCTCCAAAAACCTCCATTGAAGAAGCTTCAAGCTCCAAGGAAGAGGACCAAGTTCTTCACGTTTTCATCATCAAAAATCTCGTGGGTTCCTTCTCATTGAGGTATGGTACTCCTTCTTGAACCTTCTTTCATAAAAGTAGCAATTTCAAAGAGATTTCAAAAAGGAATTCAAACTTCAAACTACCTTATTCCTTGACTCTCAGTATGGGTTTTAGCATGAAAATATTTTAATGATTAAAATGAGTTGTTATTATTGTTAAATAAAGATTTTAATTTCAAAACCCTTAATGGAATCATGTCTATTCTTTTTATCATCTTTTAGATTATGAAATGGGTTTATTGAGCATGATTAGATAATGTTAAAATTATTGTTTCTTGGTGCTTTAATTGAGTTTTAGATACTGCCCTAAGGGCTATTTTATGATGGATTATTGGATAAATCGTGAATAGGTGGTGAAAGCTCTAATGAATGGTAAGTTGACTATGTTGTTTAATCCTTATTGTGAAATTCTCTTCAGTTGTATGGTCCACCTTTGGTGGCAGTGTTCACTTGATTTTTATGAAGTAATATGTGTATTGTGAGAATGGCCTTGAAGGCATGTTATGTGAAGTGAAGTGATTATTTTGATATGTACATGCATGGTATGTGTTAGAAGGTTGAAATGAGTATCTTGAATGGTTTATGTCGAAATGAAGTATTTATTTGATATGTGAAGTATGATAATGTGTAAATTGTCCAAAATGTGGTTATGATCATGTCTAGAAGTCAATGCTATGAATAATGGATATTATGTAAAAGGTGTGTTCACATGTACTCACACAGACTTGAATGTATGAAGAAGTTAATGAATTAAAATGGGGATTGTAGGGTGGACACTCTTCGTGAGTATAGATGAAGTGTCTAGACCATCCTTACTATTCCTAAGCATGAAAAAGGTGGATTTTGGGGTGAAAACTATTTATGAGTTTAGATGAAGTCTTTAGTAGCAACCTCACTATTCTCGATGAGCTTTTCAAAGATAGGTTGGAGGTTGAATACCCTTCGTGATTTGAGATGTACTAATCAATAATTATCCCATAACCTATAGTCAATGAATGTTTAAGACTCCATAAAGGATATATGCTTAGCATCGAGAGGATTTGAAGAAGGGGTGGGTACACTTCGTGAGTAAAGATGTTGTATCCAATGTACCTCTTGAGATGGGTGCTCCTCGTTAGTACAGAATGCGTTACTTACTATCAATATCTCTATCCCATAACTATGCGCCCGCGTAAGTGTAGCTATTGGAGAATCCATGTAAAGGATAAAGAATATGACCTTACCTTAGGCAAGTAGGGATCCCTCATTTGGTAGGGGTTAATATCGGGATTCCATGTCTAGCTCTCATATACTATGTCGGTTAAAGATAGGCCCCACAAATGTATGTAAATGAACTAAGTCTTCATAAGGATGTACTACTTAGGGTAGGTGGTGGAATGGGACACTACCTATCCATTGCACAAGTAGACATTTGGATGGAGTCTTGGTGTGTCCTTATATGAAAGGTATGAATGGGTCATGATATGATGTAAATGAAAGCAATCTGATGCACAAGTAGTTGTAGCTTTTGGAGAATCCATGTAAAGGCTAAATAATATGACCTACCTTAGGCAAGTAGAGATCCCTCATCCGATAGGGGTTAATATCAGGATTCTATGTCTAGCTCTCATGGTCTATGTTGGTTAAAGCCAGCCCCCACAAATGTATGTATATGAATTAAGTCTTCATAATGCTGTACTACTTAGGGTAGGTGGTGGAATGAAATTCTACCTATTCCATTGCACAAGTAGACATTTGGAGGGAGTTTTGGTGTGTCCTTATATGAAAGATATGAATGGGTCATGATATGATGTAAATGAAAGTAATGTGACTACATGTTTAATGTTAAGGAAGCATGTTGATGTTATGACTTGTATTATGAAAGCTTAGTATGTTATGAATGTGATGTGCCTATTCTAAGGTTATTTCTAAGGCGGACTAAGTGGAAGTGGTAGTATGGATGCGACTTTCACATTGTACCAAATGTAAATTGGGGGATTCCTTGTAGGATGGTTCTTAGGTGAAGTTCCTAAGTATCTGTATGTTTCTATAGTGTCTTGATATTGAGTGGAGACTTGTATAAATGAAAAGAAGTATGCTTATACATACTAGTGTTAAGGATCTCCTAAGTAGGTATTGAGGAGATTCTATAGGCAATTTGCTTATGTCTTACTTAGGGAGCCTTAGGAGAACTAAGGATAGAGTAGTTCAGGTGTAATTTTGTTTTTACTGTAAGTATGCTTTTATGTTAAGAAAATTGAAGTTTTACCTTATGTGCTAAATGATGATACCACATGATGTTCTGTGACATAATTCATGAAGGTTTTTACACAAAATAGCTTGACTTGTATTTTTAACTAAATTTTCCCTTTTGCATGCTTTTGCATTGTGAAACCTCTAAAATGACATAGGTGAAGCTAGAGTCTAACATGTTTGTCATGAGTGTCTAAGGTCCTAAAATGGTGTATAATGTGGTAATGAGGCAGTGTCTAAAGCTTTAGGTGCATTTGAAGTTAAACGTCATGGGACGACCAATACACCCTTCAAATCATAACCCTCAAGTCCAAAACAAAACCTCTCCATTGTTTTCCTTCAAAAACCTCCATTGATGAAGCTTTAAAGCTCCAAGGAAGAAGATAAATTTTCCAAGTTTCTCTCCATCAATCTTGCGGGCTTTTTATCACAATTTAGGTATGGTTCTTCATCCTTGAAATATCTTTCTTCAAGGAGTAAATTCAAAAGAATTTCAAATATGATCCAAACCATGAAATCTTCTAAATTGAATTCTAGCCATGGGTCTTTGCATAAAACATTTTGGATCACTAATTGATGATTGAATTGATGTTAATTTGGTGATTCTAACCTAAAATCTTCATGAACCCATGCAAAACATAATCTCTTTAAATTGGCTATATTTTGGACGTGATGATCTTGTCTCAATGCTTATGAATTCTAGTGTAGTTTTCTATGGGCTATATAATGATGTAAGAATTGTAATGAATTGATGTCTTGTCTATCTTAGATTAATAAATCAATATTGAATTTACCTAGATTCATTGAGTATTATGATTTTTGTATTGAATTGATGATCACGGCTCTGGGTAAGGGCCTTATGGTATTGATTTGGATGATTTAGATATGGATTGAAGTGGTGACAATGGATTGGTGGTACGTTGACCTAATTCTTTTTAATTTAGATAATGTAGGTCTTGAATTATGTTGTGATTGGAATGGTCCACTTATGGTGGCGGTGCTATGTGTTATAATTGTGAATGATGTGGGCTTGTCGATGTTACTTTATATATTATGATGATCATGGCCTTGTCGGCAACTACTTGATATATTATGACGATTGGTATA
Source organism: Solanum sitiens (assembly GCA_016801875.1). Lineage (NCBI taxonomy): Eukaryota > Viridiplantae > Streptophyta > Magnoliopsida > Solanales > Solanaceae > Solanum > Solanum sitiens. The sequence continues at coordinate 964,288 of JABWTJ010000406.1, forward strand.
GTTGAACTATGTGAAGTATGATCATATCTATCTACTTGTGATTAAGTGAAAGTATGTGTTCTTCTATTTATATTAGGTGATCATATGAGACTATGACTATGCCCTTATGTGTGTAGTCCTAGAGTTGATGCATGATTGTTCCTACTTGACTGCGTGAGTTTATGATGGTTATATAGACGATGACATTGTAGTGTATAGGCTGACTTATAGATGAAAATGGTTATTCATATGTGCTTCTAGAATGTTATTCTATATTTGATAAAGTGAAGTCTTGCTGTGTCATTGTGTGGTAGACTTGTGCCCCTTACTTGATACATTCATGAATGTGAACATGAAATGTCCTGACTTAAGATGATAAAGCCTCTTAGTCTTGTATGTATGAATGACATAAAACCTTGAATAATGCTAAAAAGGTCCTTTATGTGGAACATTCAACCTAGTGGTATGGTTATGAACCTTGAAGTTGAAAGTTGTAATGGTATCCTTCTTGTAATGAACGGTGGAATTAAGGTTGGTTGGCTGGAACAACATGATATAATCCTTAGGAAAGTCATTAAGCTATCCTCTTTGCCATTGTAAGGTAGACCTAGGGGACCTCTTTGGTAGGGTGAATGTGATTGGGCTATGAACTAGATATGGAACCTCTTAATGTGATCCTTAATGTGAATTACTCTATGAGAACAAAGGCTAGAACCGAGTGAGTATGGTAAGGGAAGTAGATCTAGTTAAAGAATGAGGCTACAGTGCAAAGAAACCCTTCATATTCCTTAACCATGTGCCTACATGAAATGTGTCAAAGTTCTACCATTGGCAAGTAGAACACACTCCATCGGGGTAGGTTACATCTCCGGATTCCATGCTTTGCTACCATGGTCTATGTCGGTTATTGCCTATTCTCATTATATGGGATACCTATTAGTATTGGAAAATTTCTATGAAGTTTAGGTGGTGATATGGGACGCTATCTAGACATTGCACAATAGGCTTTGAAGATGATAGTGAGAGTCCCTAGGTCTTCTCCAAGACCATTACTTGAATGTCTTTTATGTGAGGAATGTCCCTTAAATGAACTAATGAAGTAATGACTTATGGTAGGAAGCATATGAATGAATGAATATCTAATCTAGAGTAACTCTAAGGATTTCCTAGTTAAAGTGTGAAGTGGGAATAAAGGATGATCTCTTCATGTCTTATCTAGGAAAGTCTTGAGAATGACTCTAGTTAGGGAAGTTGCTTGATACCTTAGACAAGATCTAATCTTCGGAAGTCTTAAGGATTATTTAGGTAATATTGAAGAGGGTGTATGGTCGTTGTCGTCTAGAATTACTTAAGTAAATCTTATAATAACCTTGGTGAAGTGAATGTCATGTTATACATGTTTATGTGTTTGGTGTATTTGAAGTGTGTATATCTCATTATAGGTGGTCTCAAGGATCATTTAGGTGTGCTTAGAGAGGGGAATGGGCGTTCTCTCTTTGTCTTGATTAAGTTAATCTTAGGATAGTTTTTAGTTAAAATATTGCATACTAAGAAGTTTTTAATGTGAAGTGGAATAACTTCACTGTAACAGTGAATTAGCTTAATGTAAAGTTTTCCTTAAAATGTGAATAATTGTTGAAGTGTTATCCTGTGTGTTTCTAAGGTGTTAAATGTTGTTCTTATTCTTATACTATGATGTTTTAATCAAAAAGAGCATATTTCCATTAAATGTCCATTTTCATTATTTTTATGCATTATGACATACTTAGTTCATGTGGTTGTACTAATTCCATGCTTTTATCTGTCTCGAAAGTGATTCATTGGTGAAGGTTTTATTGGAAGAGAAGCTTGGATTGTAGGATCATTCAAGCAAGTTGAAGTATATCCTAATTTGACTCGAGGGCATATATGTGTTTTTTATTCTTTTATTAAAGCATTGTAATAGACTTAGTAGTATTATATTCGATTGTACGGTCCGTGTCTCAAGTACTCTTGTGTCTAATATTTGATTTAATGAGACTTAGTATTTCCTATGGTTTTTAAATGACAGAGCTTTTGAAAGACTATTCAATGTTTTTAAAGTTTTAATTCCCCGCTACTTTTCATTTGTATATAAGCGATGAACGATACAAAAGGGCTTGTACAAGACCTCCGAGAGGTCAAGTACGCCGTGTTACAACCTAACAATTCCTTTAACTTCTATGGTATAGGTACGTGTCGTGACAAACGTGGTATCAAAGCATATGTTATGAAAGTGGTCTTGCGAATCCAAAAGTCTCATCAAGTCACGTCTAGTAGAGTCTCGACCATCGGTTTGAGTGGCGACACATCTATAGGAGAGAGGCTATAGGACGATAGATTTTCCTTTCTTTTCTACTCCTATGTCATGCCATATAGATTTAAAAGTTATGAGTGTTATTTTCTTATGGTTATCCTTGAGTTATACGAGATGAATACGAGTAGGACACCGGCTAGGAGAGTTGAGGAGAATGATGTGAATGAGGAGATTCATCTTCAAGTTGAGCAAGTTTCTCAAGGTGCTCAAGGTGATCAAGTTCCTATTGTGGGTGGAGGTATTGATGTTTCGGTGGTTCCCCCTGAAATTACTAATGGGGAGATTAGAGGGGCTTTACTTTATTTAGCCTGAGCTTTGACTACCTATGTGAATATTGGTATTGGATCTAGAGTTAATGTTGTGGATAGCACTATGACATCTAGATTGAGAGATTTGGTGAGGAGGAATCCTCCTATCTTTCTTGGCTCTAAGGTGGGAGAGGATCTCCAAGAGTTTCTAGATGGAGTGTATAAGGTGTTGAGTGCCATGGGGGTGACTTATGGGGAGAAGGCGGAGTTAGATTCATATCAATTGAGGGAAGTTGCTCAAGTGTGGTACACTCAATGGAAGGATAATACTCCGGTTGAGTCGGGTCTTATTGAGTGGGAAAAATTAATAGAAGCTTTTCTAGGAAAGTACTTTCCCCGTGGGAGGAGGGAGGTAAAGGTAGAGGAGTTTTCAATCTCAAGATAGCCAATATGACTGTTGAAGAATACTCTTTGAAGTTCTCTATGTTTTTTAGATATGCACCATCCTTAGTGTCTAACCCTAGGGATGAGATGAGTAGGTTTATGACCGGGGTCGCCAACCTAGTGAGAGAACAATGTCGTACGGCCATGTTACATTATGATATCATCCTATCTTGACTCATGGTATATGCTCAATCTATTGAGGAGTCTAAACTTTGTAGAATTTCTAGAAACTTGAAGAGAAGTGGGCAAGGTGATCAAAGTCGACCTAGACCCAAGAAGAAGTTCTCAAGACATGATGAACCTAAGAGTGCTAGGGTGAAACTTGAGAAAGGTAGTGGTTCTCAAGAGGGAAAGCCTACATGTGTTACTTGTGGGAAAAGGCATGGGGAATGCCTATTGGGTACCGGGAGTTGTTTTGGATATGGCAAAGATGGACACAAAGTGAGGGATTGTCCTACTAGAGATGCTAAGCAAGTTTCTCCTAATGTTCCGAAATATGATGCTCTAAAGAAGTGACATTTCTATGCACTACGGACTAGAGGAGAAAAGCCGGATGTGGGTCATGATGATGATGGTAAGTTCTTGTGTTTCTCTCATTAATGTTATGAGTTCCTTCTATGTGGGGGAGTATGGTTCGTAGATGAGCAAAATGGTCGTAGAAGTATGTTGCATGTGCATGGTGTTTAGGAGTCTTGTTGGAATTGAATTTCATTGATTCTTTGCATTGTGTATTTCATGATTTTATTATTATGTTGTAAGATGTGTTTATATGATTTTATCTTGTATATTAGCATGTTTGTGTCCTCAATTGCCTAAATGTTGTATTTTTTAAAATTTGATGTAAGTTAACTGCCAGGGAATTTAGCTCACTGTAAGATTTTTGCAAAAGTAACTAATTCATTCTTTGGTCGAAAATTGTTGTAATGTGGTTACAACTGATGTATATGGGCATGATAATGAATATAAAAGGAGTTTTGCTATTTGGAGTGAAGGATGTGAGTCTTATGGCATGATGAGTTGTAGAATTTCTTGTAGTTTCTTGTTGTGTTGTGAGTCTATTGATTTTGTGAAATTGATGTTTCTTCAAGATTGTTTTATTGTATAATGTTTTATGTTGTATGGTTATGATCTGCTAGTTGAATGTATATTCTTGGAAGTGTTCGGAGAGTGGCAAGTGCCATTCGAGAACGAATGTTGTCCAAGTGGGGGAGATTGTGAAACCTCTAAAATAACATAGGTGAAACTACAGCCTTTAATGTTTTTAATTAGTGTCTAATGTCCTACAATGGTCTATAATGTTGTAATGAGGCAGTGCCTAAAGATTTAGGTGCATTGGAAGTCAAACGTCATGGGACGACCAAGACGTTCGATGACTAGTCACCTATGTTCCTCATGCGTGTTTACAAGTTTATATGTGTATTTAATTAGATTATTAGGTCCTTATTTGAGTTATAATAGTTTTTATAGTCAGTGTGTCAAGTTTCATGAAGTTTCGAGGTCAAACGTCCATGACGTTCGAAAGGTTATCCCTCAAAACGTACTTGTGTGTCTTAACGTGTTTCGTCAAGTTTTATGTGTTATTTTGAGTTCAAATTGATGTCAGAGGTTCCTAAAATGTATACAAGAGTATTTAAGGTGGAAACATCCAGGAAAAACTCCCCAAGGACCAACCAAAGGGTCTTTGAGGAGAATCCAACCTTGGGACAACAAGCAACCCACAGACTTCTTCCTCCATAGGTCAAAAAGTTGGTATGCATCGCGGACACAACATAGACTTAAGTTCCACAGAAGTCATTTTCAATAAAATCATGCAGGAGCAGCTCCGCGTTGCGGAATTGTTTCCCGACCATAATTTCAGAAATTTAAGTTGAGTTTGAGTTGGTTAATAAGTTCAGCGGTATTTTGGGTATTTTAGGGGCTAGTTATTGGCGGTTATTAGATATTTTTAAACCCCAATTTACCTTTCAAATCATAACCCTCAAGTCCAAAACAAAATCTCTCCATTGTTTCTCTCCAAAAACCTCCATTCATGAAGCTTTGAAACTCCAATGAAGAAGATAGATTTTCCAAGTTTTTATCCATCAATCTTGTGGGCTTTTCATCACAATTAAGGTATGGTTCTTCATCCTTTAAATCTATTTCTTCAAGGATTCAATTCAAATGAATTTCAAATATGATCCAAACCATGAAATCTTCTAAATTGAATTCTAGCCATGGGTTTTTGCATAAAATGTTTTAGATCATTGATTTATGATTGATTGATCTTAATTAGGTGATTATAACATAAAATCTTCATGAACCCATGCAAAACATAATCTCTTCAAATTGGCTATATTTTGGACGTGATGATCTTGTCTCAATGCTTATGAATTCTAGTGTAGTTTTCTATGAGCTATATAATGATGTAAGGATTGTATTGAATTGATGTCTAGGAAGTCTTAGATTGATAAATATGCATAGAATTGACCTATATTCAATGAGTAATATGATTTTTGTATTGAATTGATAATCATTGCTATAGGTAAGGGCCTTATGGTATTGAATTGGATGATTTAGATATAGATTGAAGTGGTGAGAATGGATTGGTGGTACGCTGTCCTAATTCTCTTTACTTTAAGTAATGTAGGTCTTGAATTATGTTGTGATTGGAATGGTCCACTTATGGCTGTGGTGCTATGTGTTATAATTGTGAATGATGTGGCCTTGTCGGCATTACTTTATGTATTATGATGATCATGGCTTTATCGCAACTACTTGATATATTATGATTATTGTATATAGTTGAATTACGTGAAGTATGATCATATCTATCTACTTGTAATTAAGTGAAAGTATGTGTTCTTCTATTAATATTAGGTGATCATGCTAGACTATGACTATGTCCTTATGTGTGTAGTCCTAGACTTGATGCATGATTATTCCTACTTGACTATGTGAGTCTATGATGGTTATATTGACGATGTTATAGTAGTATATAGGGTGACTCATAGATGATAATGGTTATTCCAATGTGCTTCTAGATTGTTATGCTATATGTGATAAAGTGAAGTCTTGGTGTGTCATTGTGTGTAGACTTGTGTCCCTTACTTGATACATTCAAGAATCTGAATATGAGATGTCTTGACTTAGGATGATAAAGACTCTTAGTCTTGTATGTATGAATGACATAAGACCTTAAATGATGCTAAGAAAGTCCTTTATGTGGATCCTTCAACCTAGTGGTAAGGTCATGAACCTTGAAGTCGAAAGTTGTAATGATATCCTTCTTGTAATGAATAGTGGACTTAAGATTGGTTGACTGGAATGGCATGATATCATCCTTAGGAAAGTCATAGAAAATATATCATGTTCTCCATTGTAACGTATCCCTAGGGGCCTCTTTGGTATGGTGAATGTGATTGGATTATGAACTAGATAGGAACCTCTTCATGTGATCCTTAATGTGAATTACTCTATGAGAACAAAGGCTAGCACCGAGTGAGATGGTAATGGAAGTAGCTCTAGTTAAAGAATGAGGCTATACTGCAAAGAAACCCTTCATATTTCTTAACCATGTGCCTACGTGTAAAAGTTCTACCATTGGCAAGTAGAACACCCTCCATCGGAGTAGGTTACAACTCCGGATTCCATGCTTTGCTACCATGGTCTATGTCGGTTATCGCCTATTCTGATTATATGGGATACCTACTAGTATTGTAGAAGTTCTGTTAAGTTTAGGTGGTGGTATGGGATGCTATTTAGACATTGCACAATAGGCTTTGAAGATGTTAGTGAGAGTCCCTAGGTCTTCTCCAAGACCGTTACTTGAGTGTCCTTTATGTGATGAATGTCCCGTAAATGAACTAATGAAGTAATGACTAATGTTAGGAAGCATGTGTGAATGAGTATCTAATCTAGAGTAACTCTACGGATTTCCTACTTAAAGTGTGAAGGGGGCATAAACGATGATCTCTTCATGTCTTATCTAGGGAAGTCTTGACATTGACTCTAGTAATGAAAGTGCTTGATACCTTAGACAAGATCTAATCTTCGGAAGTCTTAATTATTATTTTGGTAATCTTGAAGAGGGTTGATGGCCATTCTCGTCTAGAATTACTTATGTAAGTCTTTTAATAACTTTGGTGAAGTGAATGTCATGTTATACATGTTTATGTGTTTCGTGTATTGTAAGTGTGTATATCTCATTATAGGTGGTCTTAAGGATCATTTAGGTGTAACAACCCTAAAAATGGAAAAGATAAGTAATGCTTAATGTGTCAAGAATGCCTATGCTTAGACCAGGGTTCACACGGATTGATGCGCGTAGAACCAGACCTCGGAACCCTTGCTACAGCCAAGCCAACTAACTTGGGGAGTTAGTTGAGCTTGGAAAGATTGGGTCCAACCATGTAGGTCTCTCGAATACGAAAATTTACTCGAAGGAGTCTTTACCGAACTTAAAAAGGGGAAATCTAATGTTTGAAGGGTCTAGGGGTAAAATGGTCTTTTTCGTGGCTAAGGGTAGTATCGTAATGACCCTAAATATATAATTAATTATTTAATTAATAAGGAGGAGGGGCAATTTGGGGAGAGAGGGCCCAAAATGGGCTCTTGAAGAGAAGTCTTGCTCCACCCGAATTCGAACCTAGGTGGAAGCAATGAACTAAAGTGATTTTTAGATTGAATTGATGTAATTAATTAATAATTATTATTTATTAGCTGATTTAAAATAAAATAGAAATCAGATTTTTTTTAAATAAACAAAACCTTATTGACTAAGTCCTAAAACTAGACTCATAAGCCTCCTACAACTCCCACTCTCTCACGTTTATCTCTCAACTCTCACGCTCAATATCTCTTCTTCTTTCTCACGTATTCTCTCTGCCAAAATAAGATTCAAGAGCAGAATAATAAACCAAGCTCTTCACACTTGAAGAACTCACATGAAATCACAAGAAAACAAACGTTAATCGTACATTAGGCTAAGGGAGGTTGTCCGTCGAGTGGTGTTGACATTGAGGAGGCTTAGACGTGATCTTGGGTGGAGTTTTTGGGCAGCAAGACGAGGGTTTTACGTCAAAAAGGTATGGGTTTTATTCTCTCTTGGTCCCTTTCCCAAGAGACCCCTTAAGATTCACATTATTCAGTCCGAAAACTAGGATTGTTCCCCTTTGCATGCCCCTGTCACTAGCTCCCAATGAATCGTAGGTTGGGTGTGATTGCTGGTAGATTTAGGTGTATGTTATGTTTTCGTGATGAATATGATTATGTTTGTGTAATTGAAATCGTATGAAAGACAACCCATGTGTTCGAAAATATGTGCAAGTGTGTGTGTGCAAGCATGTTACAGTGACTAAGGTTCTCGGGTTAAGGCTCCAAAATTGATAATGTTATGGTTGTTATTTTACGTGCATAAACCTATATAAATCGTGATGTTCATTAAAATGAAAGTGTGGCTGATTTGAGTACCAATCTTTTGGTTAATCGAATTTATCAAAAATGCACCCCAAAACGTAATATATGATCTATGAATGTCCCTAAGAGTTCAAGTGAAAATGTTGGTGAAAATGAGATGAAAAATGACTAAATTTCCAGCAAACTTACAAGTTTGGTTTAGGCTAAATAAAGATGAATAAATCTGGAAATTATTAGAGTCTAAAAGGGATGAGGTCACCAGGATTCAAACCCATGACCTCACCCGTGAACTGCCTTAAAAACGTGAAGAGGGAAATGGGGTCAAGGGGAATTGATCTTGGGTGTGCTGGCTGAAAGATAAAGTACAAAAAAATTAATAAAAATAAAATGGGAGGCGTGGGAATCAAACCCACGACCTCCATGCATCGAGTGGAAGTAAAGGAAAAATAAAACAAAAGAAATGTGAGGCGCGGGAATCAAACCCACGACCTCAAGGCAGTGAAGGAGAGTAAAGGAGTAAAGGAAAAATGAAAATAAAAGAATTGTGAGGCGTGGGAATTGACCCACGACCTCTAGGCAGTAGCCGCGAAATAAAAGAAAAATAAAGAGAGGCTGTGGGGTTTTGATCCCACAACCTCATGGTCTATTCGAATTATACAAGAAGAATTAAATCAAAAAAAATAAACGTGGCTGTGGGGGTTCGATCCCACAACCCCTCGGCCAAGTAGGAGCAGATTCCAAGGAGAAAAATAATGAGGGAATGTTGATGTTGGGGCTCGATCTAGAGTCCCAATGTTATGTGGACCAAAAATAAAATAAATGAAAAATGTAAAGTGTTGTCCAAGGGATTTGAAACCGGGTTTCATTGCCCAAATTCCGTATTGATACATAAGTCATACGTGAATTAAATGTTCAAGAATAATGCCACCTACTTAGATCGAAATCGAGATCTTGGCATACATACAAGATGCATAAGTCTTGTACTACATAATCTTAGGAACATATGAATCACTTAACGAACTATGAATGAAGCTTCATGGCTTGTATGTATAGACCCATAAGTCTAGCATACGTTTAAGAATAAGTGAACCTAAGATGTATGTAATGAAATGATGTAACCCTATAAGGGTTAAGTACGAGTGTGAAATACACTAAATAGCCAAGAGTATTGGCATACGATGAAATGATTATTATGTAATGAAACGATGAAACCCTAGAAGGGTTAAGTAAGAGTGTGAAACACACAAATGGCCAAGTGCATTGGCATATGATGAAATGAACATTCACGTAAAATGGGGTGAGTAATTATCAATATCAAATGAGCTAATGTTAATGAATGTGGTGACAACATGATATGAGGCTAATGTAAAAGATGAGAACAATCTCAAATGAGCCTAAGTAAATGTCACCAAAACGTACTCACCTATGAGAGTGTAAAGTTAATGAAGAGACTAGTCTCTATGAACACTCTAATGAAAGTATTGAGATTAACACACTTAATACTAATGATGAGATGAGAAATAATCTATTGAGATATGATGTCCTCATACTAGAAGCCATCTTCTATGACGTATGAGTTGATTGTAATGGAAATTTATACTGAGCACCGATAGACTAGCTATGAGCGGTGATGCCTTCTTTCGGGAAGGGCGGAGGTTCACGTAACTCTCATGAGATGAGACTGTTCGGCATGCCGAGTATGGGTCTCCTTATATCTCCTAGTCTTCGAACCTATACTGCCAATATAGGGATCTGGCGGGGTTAAATTCCCATGTACGCTAGCATGTTTTGGGTCACTTTGGCCAGTGATTCCACCTCTTTTTGGTGTGGGAGAGACACTAGATTTCATGATGCTCACATGATCTATGTCGGTTAAAGTTAAAGTTCCTAATATATGAATGAGGCCAGCCTCAAATGATGTGCATAATGAAATGAACGATAGCAAAGGTGTTAGGATAGGATAATCAAGAGGTGAGCTAGACTCAAGTAATGACACTACGTTATTCTTGATCATTGCACAGCAAACCCGATGAAAGTCTTAAACTACATCCTAAGTATAACTGGTGTTCACACTATCCTATGAACGAAATAAAATGAAGTACGTATGAATAAATGAAACAGACTTTGTGTTTGCTAATGAAGACTCCCTAGTTGAGGTCCCATATGTTGAGCCCTCATTTTGGAAAGTCTTAATGTCAAGTCCATGATTCCAAGGTCTCATGGCATATAAATGAATGTTATAAAAGATGTTATGTGCTATATGCAATATGATATGTGCTGTGTGTAAGATGTTATGTGTTGTGTGCAATATTATATATGATGATGCATTTTACCCTCATGGCATGACTTTCCTAATCCAAATTTGGAAAGCTCACTGACTTTCCTAATCCAAACTTGGAAAGCTCACTGACTTTCCTAATCCAAATTTGGAAAGTTCACTAACTTTCGTAATCCCAATTAGGCAAGTCCACTGACTTGACTTTCCATAATCATGTTGTTAGGAAAGAGCTATTCTCACTCAGCATGTCCTTGGTGTGTGCTTGCATATACCCATACTAAGTACAAGTGTGTACTGATCCCATACAACTCTATATTTTTAGGTGCAGGCACAGGTGGACGCTAGAGCTTACAGGTTGACGTTGCAGCTATCCGGACGTGGATCTTTCATCCGGACTTGGTAGGCCCTGATACTTTCGAGGATGTCTGCCGTTATTATCTAGCTTAGATGTAGGCTTTAGCTAGTGGAGCATGTTCCACTAGTGTTTCTTTCCACTTTCATTTCATACTTTGTATTGGTGCCGTTTTGGCAAAAATACATTTAATGAAATTATGAATTGTTTCTTTCATTTGATTATCTCTATATTAGATGGTTGATTTGTGAACTCCTACGATGTAAAACTTAAAATGTTTAGCATGAAATAAGAAAACAAAAAGTTCAAATTTTCCGCTAAAATTAACCTAGATGAAGTAAGAATGATGTATGTAGGCTTGTCTGCGACCTCTGAGAGGTCAACGATGCCGGTCTCGTCTGGGTCTAGATTCCGGTCGTGATAAAGTTGGTATTAGAGCACTAGGTTAAATTCCGAGAATAATAAGTTCACATCAACCACATTGAGTAGTTTCTAAGTCATGGTAGTGAAGTGAACCACTATTCTGAATTAGAGACTGCATGATGCGTAGGAAAATTTCCCTTCTTCTGATCTTATCGTGCTTTTCCTAATGTCTGATTTCTTGGTGTTATGAGCGTGTCTAACATCAATCTTTGTTGTTTTCAGAGAATGAATACTAGGAGAACCATTGGTCAGAAGAGAGGAGGTGCAGCTGCTGGGGACAATCAGGTTCCACCCAGGCTCCAGTTGAAGGAGTAGCTATGCCGGTTAAACCAGCTGGGTTGACTGATGCGAAGGTGCGGGCATCTCTGGCCCAGATGGCACAGGCCATCACTATGCAGGCCCAGGCTATGACTGCCCAGGTCAAGCGGCAGGATGTTCAAAGGGAGAACCTACCGGTTCGTAGCATGGCTGACAGGCTGAGAGACTTCAAAGAGGATGAATCCTCCTATTTTCACAGGGTCTAAGACTTTAGACGACCCCAGGAGTTTGTGGACGAGGTGCATAAGATTTTTGTGGCTATGGGGGCCACAATATTGAGAAGGATGAGCTGGCTTCCTATCAGCTCAAGGATGTTGTACAGACTTGGTGCAAGATGTGGCAGGATAGCCGAGATTTGGGCGGAGTTCCAATCACTTGGGAGCTATTTAAGACAGCCTTCCTGGAGAGATTCTTTCCCAGGGAGATGAGGGAGGCAAAGGTTGAGGAGTTTATCAAACTTAAGCAGGGATTAATGATAGTAAAGGAGTATTCCCTGAAGTTTATTAAACTATCCAGGTATGCTACTTTCCTTAGTATCTAACAGCAAGGATGAGATGAGTACTGAAGTTTGTTAAATTATCCAGGTATGCTACTTCCCTTGTATCTAACAGCAGGGATGAGATGAGCAGGTTCCTCACAGGAATCAACGAAGATCTGGAGGAGGAGTGTCGGTCTGCGATGCTCCATGATAACATGGACCTCTACAGGTTGATGGTACATGTCAAGCAGGTAGATGACAGCCGCAAAAAGAGGGGCGTTTGTGATGCTAGGAGGCCTAAGCTTCAAGATGAGGCAGGTCCCAGCCATGGAGGCCACAGAAATAATTTTGGCGTCCGCAATGAGCCCAGGTTCAAGAAGGGGCAGCAGAGTTCTGGGAACTCTAATTCTCAAAGGAGTACAGCACCTAGAGGAGGCAGACCTGAGCCCAAGAAGGGCAATGGAGGTGAGATGCAGCGTCCCAGAAAGAACTGTGCTAAGTGTGGCCGTGCTCACAGTGGAGAGTGCAGACAGGGCACTAATGCCTGCTTCGGTTGCGGTAAGAGTGGGCACATTGTTAGAGACTGCCCACAAAACATAGGTCAGGATTGAGGTAATGCTCAGCCTAGGCCTAATCCACAGGGTGCAGCAGCAGCCGAGCCTCTTTAGAGAAACAGATTCTATGCCCTTAAGGGCAGGGAGGAGCATGAGAAGTCCGCTGATGTGGTCACAGGTATGCTGCAAGTATTTTGAACTTCTGTTTATGCTTTACTTGATCCAGGGTCTACGCTTTCCTTTGTAACTCCTTTGCTTGTTCTCAGTTTTGAGATATTTCTTGAAGTTCTGCATGATCATATACTGGTTAGTACACCTTTAGGAGAAAATGTAAGAACTGATAGAGTATACAAGGACTGCCCAACAATTGTGAGTGGTAAGACTATGTGTGCAGACTTGGTTGAGTTACCCATGTATGATTTTGATGTTATTCTTGGCATGGACTGGCTTCACAGTTGTTATGCTTGTTTGGATTGTCTTAGTAGAGTGGTGAGATTTCATTTCCCCAATGAAGAAGAGCTAGTCTGGGAGGGGTACAACTCTAGTCGTCCTAATCCCTTAATTTCAAACTTTAAGGACAATAAAATGATGTCCAAGGGGTTATTGTGTCATCTTGTGATTGTTAATGATTTAGATCATCACATTCCTTCCATAGATTAAGTGCCTATAGTGAATGAGTTCCTAGATGTATTTCCTGATGATTTGCCTGAAGTCCCGCCCCCTTGAGAGATTGACTTTGGTATTGACTTAGAACCCGATACTAAACCAATTTGAATTCCTCCCTACAGGATGGCTCCAGCTGAACTCAAGGAGTTGAAGATGCAGTTAAAACATCTCACTGATAAGGATTTCAATCAGCCGAGCATATCCCCTTGGGGGGCTCCAGTATTGTTTGTGAAAATAAGGATGGAACCCTTAGAATGTGTATCAATTATCGGCATCTCAACAAAGTCACTATAAACAATAAGTATCCACTTCCCAGAACAGATAATTTGTTCGATCAGCTCCAAGGATCTAGTTTCTTCTCGAAAATTGATCTTCGTTCAGGGTATCATCATCTTAGGGTTAGGGATGGAGATATCCCAAAGACAGCCTTTCGTACCCGTATGGTCATTATGAGTTCTTAGTTATGTCATTTGGTCTCACGAATGCACCTGCTGCATTTATGGACCTCATGAACCGCGTCTTCCGTGAATACCTTGACTCTTTCATCATAGTATTCATTGATGACATTCTCATCTAGTCTAGGACCAAGGAAGAGCATGAACAACATTTGAGACTAACCTTGCAGGTACTTAGACAACATCAGCTGTATGCCAAATTCAGCAAGTGTGAATTCTGGCTTAGATCAGTGATCTTCCTGGGTCATGTGGTGTCCGATCAGGGCGTAGAGGTGGATCCCAGGACGACTTAGGCTGTGAAGAACTGGCCAAAGCCTCTTACTCCCACTGACATCCGTAGCTTTCTGGGATTGGCTGGTTACTACCGCAGGTTCGTGGAGGGCTTTTCTTCCATTGCTTCCCCACTGACAGCTTTGACTAAGAAAAAGGCCAAGTTTGAATGGACGGAGACTTGTGAGAAGAGTTTTCAGGAGCTCAAGGACAGAATAACTTCAGCCCCGGTGCTTACTTTGCCTAAGTGTGGTGATAATTACACTGTTTACTGTGATGCATCTAGGGTTGGTTTGGGTTGTGTTCTTATGCAGATTGGTAAGGTGATAGCCTATGCGTCCAGATAGCTTAAGGTTCATGAGAAGAATTATCCCACTCAAGACCTGGAGTTGGCAGCTGTGGCATTTGCACTGAAGCTGTGGAGGCACTACTTGTATGGAGTGCATGTGGATGTGTTCACAGACCAAAAGAGTCTCCAGTACATGTTCCACAGAGGGAGTTGTATATACGTCAGTGGAGATGGTTAGAGCTATTGAAGGACTATGATATGAATGTCCACTACCATCCAGGTAAGGCTAATGTTGTAGCTGATGCTTTGAGCAGGATGAGCATGGGAAGTACAACCCACGTTGAGGATGAGAACAAGGAGTTGGCAAAAATGTAGATAGACTGGCCAGACTGGGTGTGCGATTGGTTGACTCTACTAGTGGGGGTGTTTCAGTTCATCCTAGTTCTGAATAATCCTTGGTAGTCAAAGTCAAGCAGGGTCAGCATCTCGATCTTGTGTTGATGGAGCTGAAGGACTCAGTGTTGATAAAGATGAATTAGTCTTTCGCTTTGGGAGGTGATGGCGTACTTAGGTATCAGGACGGGCTGTGTGTACCAGATGTGGATGATTTGCGGACCAGGATTGTTGTAGAGTCCCATGGCTCTAGATATTCCATACATCCAGGTTCCACCAAGATGTATCATGATCTTAAGCAGATTTATTGGTGGGATGGCATGAAGAAGGACATTGCAGAATATATGGCCAAGTGTCCTAATTGTCAGTAGGTTAAGGCAGAACATCTTAAGTCTGTCGGTCTTACTCAGATTATTGAGGTTCCATCTTGGAAGTGGGAGGCCATTAATATGGACTTTGTGGTTGGTCTTCCGAGGACTAGGAGACAACATGACTCCATAATGGTTATTGTGGATAGGATGACTAAGTATGCCCACTTTATCCCTGTGAAGTCTACTTACAGAGCCGAGGATTATACGAGACTCTACATTGATGAGATTTTGAGATGGCATGGGATTCCTTTGTCTATCATTTCAGATAGAGGAGCTCACTTTACTTCACATTTCTGGAGATCTTTCCAGAAGAACTTGGGCACGCAGGTAAAGCTTAGTATTGCCTTTTATCATTAGACTGATGGGCAGGCAGAGCGCACCATTCAGACATTGGATGACATATTAAGAGCGTGTGTGATTGACTTCAGGGGTAGCTGGGATGACCATCTACCTTTGATAGAGTTCTCGTATAATAATAGCTATCACTCTAGCATTGGGATGGCACCGTTTGAGGCACTGTATGGTAGGAGGTGAAGATCTCCAGTTGGGTGCTTCGAGGTTGGAGAGTCATCCATTTTGGGTCCAGAGATCATTCATGAGTCCTTAGAGAAGGTCAGGGTGATTAGGGACTGGTTGGCTACTGCTTACAGTCAGCAGAAGTCATATGCAGATAACAGAAAACGGCCCTTAGAGTTTGATGTTGGTGAACAGGTCTATTTGAAGTTATCACCTACGAAGGGGGTGATGAGGTTTGGCAGGAAGGGGAAGTTGAGTCCGAGTTATGTTGGGCCATATGAGATCCTACAGCGTGTGGGTGAGGTGGCCTATGAGTTGGCATTGCCTGCAGAGCTAGCTTCTATCCATACAATCTTTCATGTATCCATGTTAAAGAAGTGCCTAGGTGATCCAGCATCGATTTTACCTGTGGAAGGTTTGGGGGTCGATGAAGACTTATCCTATGAGGAGGTACCTGTTGAGATTTTAGACAGACAGATCAAGCGGCTGAGGAACAAGGAGATTTCCATAGTGAAGGTATTGTGGAGTATTCATCTTGTTGAGGGTGATACGTGGGAGGCCGAGGCCGATATGAGATCCCGCTACCCTCATCTTTTCAGCTCTTGAGGTTAGACTTCCTACTCTTAAGTCTAAGTTTTCTTATCTCTCCATTTTTGTTGCTATTGCTTGACTGTGCATAGTGATTATCTTATGATCTGACTGGCATTACGCTAGATAGTAGTAGTGTCATTCGGGGACGAATGTTCCTAAGGGGGGGATAATGTAACAACCCTAAAAATGGATAAGATAAGTAATTCTTAATGTGTCAAGAATGCCTATGATTAGACCAGGGTTCACACGGATTGATGCGCGTAGAACCAGACCTCGGAACCCTTGCTACAGCCAAGCCAACTAACTTGGGGAGTTAGTTGAGCTTGGAAAGGTTGGATCCAACCATGTAGGGCTCTCGAATACGAAGATTTACTCGAAGGAGTTTTTACAGGACTTAAAAAGGGGAGATCTTAGGTTTGAAGGGTCTAGGGGTAAAATGGTCTTTTTCCTGGCTAAGGGTAGTATCGTAATTACCCTAAATATATAAATTATTGTTTAATTAATAAGGTGGAGGGGTAATTTTGGGAGAGAGGGCCGAAAATGAGCTCTTGAAGTGAAGTCTTGCTCCACCCGGGTTCGAACCTAGGTGGAAGCAATGAATTAAAGTGATTTTTATTCAAGTTATTGAATTAATGTAATTAATTAATAATTATTATTCATTAGCTGATTTAAAATAAAACAGAAATCAGATTTTTTTTAAATAAACAAAACCTTATTGACTAAGTCCTAAAACTAGACTCCTAAGCCTCCTACAACTCCCACTCTCTCACGTTTATCTCTCAACTCTCACGCTCAATCTCTCTTCTTCTTTCTCACGTATTCTCTCTGCCAAAATAAGATTCAAGAGCAGAAGAATAAACCAAGTTCTTCACACTTGAAGAACTCACACGAAATCACAAGAAAACAAACGTTAATCGCACATTAGGCTAAGGGAGGTTGTGCGTCGAGTGGTGTTGACTTTGAGGAGGCTTAGATGTGATCTTGGGTGGAGTTTTTGGGCAGAAAGTCAAGGGTTTAACGTCAAAAAGGTATGGGTTTTCTTCTCTCTTGGTCCCTTTCCCAAGAGACCCCTTAAGATTCAGATTATTCAGTCCGAAAACTAGGATTGTTCCCCTTTGCATACCCCTGTAACTAGCTCCCAATGAATCGTAGGTTGGGTATGATTGCTCGTAGATTTAGATGTATGTTATGTTTTCGTGATGAATATGATTATTTTTGTGTACATGAAATCGTATGAAAGACAACCCATGTGTTTAAAATTATGTGCAAGTGTGTGTGTACAAGCATGTTACAGTGACTAAGGTTCTCGGGTTAAGGCTCCAAAATTGATAATTTTATGGTTGTCATTTTACGTGCATAAACCTATGTAAATCGTGATGTTCATTAAAATGAAAGTGTGGCTAATTTGAGTACCAATCTTTTGGTTAAACGAATTTATCAAAAATGCACCCCAAAACGTAATATATGGTCTATGAATGTCCCTAAGAGTTCAAGTGAAAGTGTTGGTGAAAATGAGATGAAAAATGACTAAATTTCCAGCAAACTTACAAGTTTGGTTTTGGCTAAATAAAGATGAATAAATCTGGAAATTATTTGAGTGAAAAAGGGATGAGGTCACCAGGATTCGAACCCATGACCTCACCCGGGAACTGCCTTAAAAACGTGAAGAAGGAAATGGGGTCAAGGGGAATTGATCTTGGGTGTGCTGGCTGAAAGGTCAAGTACAAAAAAATTAATAAAAATAAAATGGGAGGCGTGGGAATCGAACCAACGAGCTCCAAGCAGCGAGTGGAAGTAAAGGAAAAATAAAAGAAAATAAATGTGAGGCGTGGGAATCAAACCCACGACCTCAAGGCAGTGAAGGAGAGTAAAAGAGTAAAGGAAAAATAAAAGAAAAGGAATGTGAGGCGTGGGAATCGAACCCACGACTTCAAGGCAGAGAAGGAGTTAAGAGAAAAATAAAAAATAAAAGAATTGTGAGGTGTGGGAATTGAACCCACGACCTCTAGGCAGTAGCTGCGAAATAAAAGAAAAATAAAGAGAGGCTGTGGGGGTTTGATGCCACAACCTCATGGTCTATTCCAATTAGACAAGGAGAATTAAATGGAAAAAAAATAAAAGGGGATGTGGGGGTTCGATCCCACAACCCCTCGGCCAAGTAGGAGGAGATTCCAAGGAGAAAAATAAAGAGAGAATGTTGATGTTAGGGCTCGATCTAGGGTCCCAATGTCATGTGGACCAAAAAGAAAATGAAAATATAAAGTGTTGTCCAAGGGATTTGAAACCGGGTTTCCTTGCCCAAATTCCGTATTGATACATAAGTCATACATGAATTAAATGTTCAAGAATAATGCCACCTACTTAGATCGAAATCGAGATCTTGGCATACATACAAGATACATAAGTCTTGTACTACATAATCTTAGGAAGATATGAGTCACTTAACGAACTATGAATGAAGCTTCATGGCTTGTATATATAGACCCATAAGTCTAGCATACGTTTAAGAATAAGTGAACCTAATATGTATGCAATGAAAAGATGTAACCCTAGAAGGGTTAAGTACGAGTGTGAAATACACTGAATGGCCAAGAGTATTGGCATAGGATGAAATGATTATTATGTAAAGAAATGATGAAACCCTAGAAGGGTTAAGTAAGAGTGTGAAACACACAAATGACCAATTGCATTGGCATATGATGAAATGAACATTCACGTAAAATGGGGTGAGTAATTATGAAGAGCAAATGAGCTAATGTTAATGAATGTGGTGACAACATCATATGAGGCTAATGTAAAAGATGAGAACAATCTCAAATGATCCTAAGTAAATGTCACCAAAACGTACTCACCTATGAGAGTGTAAAGTTAATGAAGAGACCAGTCTCTATGAACACTCTAATTTAAGTATTGAGATTAACAAACTTAATAATAATAATGAGATGAGAAATCATCTATTGAGCTATAATGTCCTCATACTAGAAGCCAGCTTCCATGACGTATGAGTTGAATGAAATGGAACTTTATACTGAGCACCAATAGACTAGCTATGAGCGGTGATGCCTTCTTTCGGGAAGGGTGGAGGTTCACGTAACTCTCATGAGATGAGACTATCCGGCATGCCAGGTTTGGGTATCCTTATATCTCCTAGTCTTCGAACCTATACTGCCAATATAGGGATCTGGCGGGGTTAAATTCCCATGTACGATAGCATGTTTTGGGTCACTTTGGCCGGTGATTCCACCTCTTTTCGGTGTGGGGGAGACACTGGATTTCATGATGCTCACATGATCTATGTCGGTTAAAGTTAAAGTTTCCAATGAATGAATGAGTCCAGCCTCAAATTATGCACATAATGAAATGAACGATACCAAAGGTGTTACGATATGATAATTAAGAGGTGAGATAGACTCAAGTAATGACACTAGGTTATTCTTGATCATTGCACACCAAACCAGATGAAAGTCTTAAACTACATCCTAGGTATAGCTGGTGTTCCCAATAGACTATGAACGAAATGAAATAAAGTACGTATGAATGAATGAAGCAGACTCTGCGTTTGCTAATGAAGACTCCCTAGTTGAGGTCCCATATGTTGAGCCCTCATGTTGGATAGTCTTAATGTCAAGTCCATGATTCCAAGGTCTCATGGCATATAAATGAATGTTATAAAAGATGTTATGTGCTATATGCAATATGACATGTGCTGTGTGTAAGATGTTATGTGTTGTGTGCAATATGATAAGTATGATGATGCATGTTAATCTCATGGCATGACATTCCTAATCCAAATTTGGAAAGCTCACTGACTTTGCTAATCCAAATTTTTAAAGCTCACTGACTTTCCTAATCCAAATTTGGAAAGTTCACTAACTTTCCTAATCCCAATTTGGCAAGTCCACTGACTTGACTTTCCATAATCATGTTGTTAGGAAAGAGCTATTCTCACTCATGCATGTCCTTGGTGTGTGCTTGCATATACCCATACTTAGTACAAGTGTGTACTAATCCCATACAACTCTATATTTTTAGGTGCAGGCATAGGTGGACGCTAGAGCTTACAGGTTGATGTTGCAGCTATCCGGACATGGAGCTTTCATCCGGATTTGGTAGGCCCTCATGCTTTCGAGGATGTCTACCGTTATTATCTAGCTTAGATATAGGCTTTAGCTAGTGGAGCATGTTCCACTAGTCTTTCTTTCCACTTTCATTTCATACTTTGTATTGGTGCCATTTTGGCAAAAATACGTTTAATGCAATTATGAACTATTTCTTTCATTTTATTATCTCTATATTAGATGGTTGATTTGTGAACGCCTATGATATGAAGTTTAAAATGTTTAGCATGAAATAAGAAAACAAAAAGTTCAAATTTTCCGCTAAAATTAACCTAGATGAAGTAAGAATGACATATGTAGGCTTGTCTGCAACCTCTGAAAGGTCAACGCCGCCGGTCTCGTCTGGGGTCTAGATTCCGGTCGCTACATTAGGTGTTCTTAGAGAGGTTTTATGGGCAGTCTCTATTTGTTTTACTTAAGTGAGTCTTAGGATTGTTTTTAGTGAAAAGATTGCATGCTAAGGTGTTCAATTTGAAGTGGAATAACTTCACTGTAACAGTGAAGGAGTTTACTGTAACAGTGAATTAGCTTACTGTAATGTTTTCCTTAAAATGTGCATAATTGCTCAAGTGTTATCTTATGTGTTCCTATGGTGTTAAATGTTGTTCTTATGCTTATACTATGATGTTTTAATAAAAAAAGAGCACATTTCCATTAAATGTCTATCTTCATGATTTTTATGCATTATGCCATACTTAGTATATGTGGTTGTACTAATTTGACTCGAGGGCATAGATGTGTTTTTTTTTCTTTTATTGAAGCGTTGTAATAGACTTAGTAGTACTATATTCGATTGTATGGGCCATGTCCTAAGTAATCTTGTGTCTAAGATTTGATGAAATGAGACTTAGTATTTCCTATTGTTTTTAAATGAAAGAGTTTTTGAAAGACTATTCGCACGTTGTGGAAAGTTTTAATTCCGCGCTACTTTTCATATGTATATATGCGATGAACAATACGAAAGGGCTTATAGAAGACCTCCGAGAGGTCAAGTATGCCGTGTTACGACCTAAGAATACCCTTAACTTCTAGGGTATAGGTGTGGGTCGTGACATTCATAATGCCATACTTTGTACAATGTTTGTACTAACCCCATACTTTTCTATACTCTATAAGTATAGGTTGGAGGGAAGTTGAAGGGTAGAAGGCAAGATTGGGAATCGACTCTCTCAAAACTAAGTATGTCCTCATATATTCGAGGGCATAGTATTTAAGTCTTTAGTTCTTCTTGAAGACTTGTATAAGACTTATTATGCATTTTGTTTCAATTTAAAAGGGTTGTTTCCCTAGGATATGTATGTCGTGTCCTTAAGTTGGCTTGTGACGATGAAACTATCCTTTGGTATTTATAAACGATGTTTTCCTTATTAATATTTATAGTGAAAAGTTTTAATTCCGCACTACTTTTCATGTCTTATCTAATGAATGATTGCTAAGAGGCTAGTACAAGACCTTTGAAAGGTCAAGTACGCCTTGTTCCGACCTAAGGGTTGCCCTAAATTCTAGGGTGTACTTGCGGGTCGTAACACAAATCTTACCAATTTGCCAATCTTTGATCGACTTTGATCACTTTTCAATAATTCACCATCAATTTGAATACAAAATAGTAGCAATAGAAAACTCAACATACTAAAATCATAATTCAATTAACATAGAATCAAGATAACAATGCCCACATCATAGGATAATTTGAGAATTGAGAAGGATCATGGGTTCATCATGAAATTGGATTAAAAAACATCCTTAAAACAGTATATAATAAAAAATTCATCATAAGCATTCTTTTGAAATCGTTTTGAGAAGGAACCCATGGCTAGATTGAAGAATGTGGAATTTAACCATGATTTCTTTGTGAAAGCCTTTGAAGGAATTGTATAGATGAATGGATATCTAGAGATGAAGGATAAACATACCTTATTAGATGAGAAATCCAATAAAAGTTGATGAATAAACCATCACAATCCATCAACCAAGTTGTTCTTGAGCTTCGTCTCCAATGGAGGTTTCTACAGAGGTTTTGTTTTGAGAGGGAAGAGTGAAATTAGAAAAATGAATTGGAAATTGCGTTTTGTTCTTTTAACCAAACTTAATATACCCTAAAATATATAAAATAACTTCCTAGGGTCTAATTAGGACGTGGGGTGAATTTCCCATTCACCCCATCACTAAGCAACGTGCATGTAGTACAATTGCAGGCAACATCGACGGCCATGGACGACGGGGAGCCAATGGAGTGACGGTTCATACAATTGCTCCGTGGATGGTGATTGAGACTGAACTTTGGGGGATTAATCTCACACGGTTAAGAGTTGAGCTACGTCCCCCATCGACGGGGCGTCGATCCTTCCATCGTCAATTGACACTGCCAAGGCAGCTTCAAGGCAGCCTATGGGTCCTCCTCAAAGACCCCTTGGATTGTCCTTGGGGATTTGATCCTGGACGTTTCAAACGTAAATACTATAATATACAACTTAAGGACCTTACATATCAATTTGAGCATCAAAGAACTTGTAAAACATGTCAAGGCACACTATAACACAGTAGCACGTCTCAAGGCTAACTTTCAAACGTCATCAGACAATCTTGGACGTTTGACCTCTAAATCACTTCAAATAAAGTATGCATATTGTAAAACACTTATTTAACATATTAATAACCTTTTTAGGCACATATAAGGCTCTACCCACCTTAATTCATTTTGATGGATCTTACAGGAGATCTCAATAGAGTCTAATAACTTAAAATTGGTTAAAATGATGTTTGTTGACCTAACTTAATGTAATTAACTTGGTCAAGAGGTATTACAGTCTTAACATAGATAAATGACCATGATGTTTGGCAACTAGTGAAAATGAACTAGTGTGTTCTTAGGTGTTGTAAGAAGCTTTGAAGAGTCGTATGCGGGTTAAATCTTGTAAACGAACCCCAAGGAAAACCAAAGGGTTCCTGGAGGAGGACCAAACCATTTGAGCCAAAAAGTTATCAAATGAAGGTTTAACCTACGGAGGTAATCACTGCGCTAACGCCCTGTAAGTGAGGCTAGTGGGTTGAGAATTAGTCTCCCCACAAAGACTATTTCTGACTTTTCTCAGACAATACCTATGACCTACATGACGGGTAGTAATTCCACTTACTATGTAACACCTCTAAAATGACTTAGGTGAAACTAGAGCCTAACACGTGTTTCATGAGGCTCTAAAGTCATAAAATAGTCTATAATGATGTGAAGAGTCTGTGTCTAATGTTTGGTGAAGTTTGGAGGTCAAACGTCCATGATGTTCGAAAGGTTTGCCTTGAAAAGTTCTTGTGTGCCTTAGTATATTTTGTCAAGTTTTACGTGTTCGTTATGGATGAAATTAATGTGAGGGGTTCCTAAAATATGTACGAGTATATTTGGATTGGAAACGTCCGGGAAAAATACCCCAAGGACAAACAAAGGGGTACTTGAGGAGGACCCATCTTGCGAGAAGAAGCTGCCTAAAACAATCCCACCTATGGATGGCAATCGACGCCCAGTAGGCCAGATGACTCCCCGTAGGTGAAGGGCATTGATAAAGACTTGGCCTAGGGAGTTTAAGCTCCCATTTTCAAGGCTTTATCCCAATAGACGGTTTCCATCACGGCCCGTTTATGGGATGACGCCTTGTAGGTGAGTGGCCGTCGATGAGACCTGCAGGTTCTTGTAGGGTCTCGGCCAAGGCTAGGGGCATTTGGGTAATTCACCTAGTGTTCCAAAAATTATTTGGACGGTTTATTAAGGCTATTTTAGGTATTTCAAGTGTGCTTATAAGTCTTAAACACTTAGATGAATTCATTATTTCAAAATCAAAACCCAAAACTCTTGAAGAACTCTCTAGAACACCATTGAAGTTTGAAGGGAGATTAGAGCTTTGAGGGTGCTTTCTCGATCAAATATTCTTCTATTTGTGGATTATCATCACCAAGGTATGGTTATTCATCCTTGAAACCTATTCTTATCAAGCATCCAAGTTCTAATGAGTTTTCAAAGATGAAAAAAACATGAAACCTTCTTGATCTTTTGATTTCTAGCCATGATTTATTGCATAAATGGTTTTGAAATAATGTTTTATGGTTGGATTGATTTTATTCAATGATTTAAAAATAAAAACTCTATTAACCCATGCTAATCATGAATTCCTATTTTGACACTTTTATGGGTGATTGATTAGGCGTCAATTGTATTGGATTCATATGTAGATTGTGATAGACTATTAATATATGTATGAATTATGTTAGAATTGTGTAGAGGCTTCCTTAATTTGATAAATTCTATATTGTATCTTGATATAATTATATATTGTGATTATTCAATTGGTTTGTTGATAATTGCTAGTAGTAAGAGCCTTCAGTATTGGTTTGGTTGTAATAGCCAAAAGATAAAGAATGTTGATGATGGATTGTGGGTAAGTTGACCTAATTCTCTATATATTGTATAGTATAGTGATAAATTATGTTGGTTGGTATGTTTAAAAGTGGCGGGGCTTATGTGCTATAATTATGATTAATATGGTCTCCTTGGCATTACTTATGAGTTATGATGAACATGGCCTTTTCGGCATTACTTGATATCTTGTGAAAGCTTGTGTAGTTGAATTATTTGAAGTATGATCATATCTATCTACATGTGTGTAAGGTTAAAGTATGTGTTCTTCCATTGATGTTAGGTGATCATGTTAGACTATGACTATGTCCTTATGTAAATCGTCTTAGGGATGATGCATGATTCATCCTAATTGACTATGTGAGCCTTATAATTTGATATGTAGTGGTTTCTGTAGGAATATATAGGTTAACATGTAGTAGACCTAGTATCCTCTATGTGCTACTTGAGTAATGCCCTACATGTGATGAAGTGAAGGTGTGTGTCTTGATTGGTTGACCTATGTCCTCTATATCATACTTGAATGTATATGGACGTGAACTCTTGACTAATAGGGTGAATTACCTTGTGTTTTGTATGATTGTATTGTTTAAATATGACCTTTACTGTAGTGAAGAGGGTCGTTGACTATAACCTTCAATTTAGAAAGGAGTTCGACATATCCTTGAAGTTGAAAGTCATAATGGTATCCTACTTGTGTGAATGGTGGACATATGGATTGGTTGGCTAGAACGAAATGAAATCATACTTTATAAAGTCATTAAGCTATCCTCATATCTACGATTCCACCTCTTTTCGGAGTGGGGTAGACACAGGATTTCATGGAGCTCACATGAACTATGTTGGTTAAAGTTAAAGTTCCCAAAGAAAGAATGAGGCCAGCCTCATGTTATGCACACAATGAAATGAACGATACCAAAGATGTTTGGGTAGGATAATCAAGAGGTTAACTAGACTTATGTAATGACACTAGGTAATTCTTAGTCATTCCACAGTGAACCCAATGAGAGTCTTAAACTACATCCTAGGTATAACTGGTGTTTATACTAGCCTATGAATGAAATGAAATGAACTACAAATGAATGAATGAAGCAGACTTTGTGTTTGCTAAAGAAGGCTCCTTAGTTGAGGTCCCATATGTTGATCCCTCATTTTGGGAAGTCCTAATGTTAAGTACATGATTCCAAGGTCTCATGGAATATGAACGAATGAAATGAAATATGATATGTGCTATATGAAATATGTTATATGCTATATGCAATATGTTATGTGCTGTGTGCAATATGATACATATGATGATGCATGTTACTCTCATGGCATTACTTTCCTAATCCAATTTTGGCAAGTCCACTGACTTGACTTTCCATAACTCATATCGTTAGGAGAGAGCTATTCTAAATCATGCATGTCTGTGGTGTGTGCTTGCATATACCCATAATTAGTACAAGTGTGTACTAATTCCATACATTTATCTACTTTTAGGTACAGGTGCAGCTGGACGTTAGAGATTACGAGTCAACGCAGAAGTTATCCGGAGCTTTCATCCGGATTTGGTAGACCCTCATGCTTTCGAGGATGCTTACTGGTTTATTCTAGCGTAGATGTAGGCATGAGCTAGTGGAGTATGTTCCACTAGCATTTCTTTCGCATTTACTTTCAGACGTTGTATTGGTGCCATTTTGGAAACTCTATATTTATGACTATATCATTCATTTGATTATCTTGATTTAGATGGTTGTTGTGAACGCTTATGAGTTTACGTAGATAGTATTATGCGAGATCAATGTTTTCCAATATAAAGTTTAAGTAAACAAAAGTTCAAATTTTCCGCTAAAATTAACCTAGATGAAGTAACTACGACGTATGTACGCTTGTCTGCGACCTCTGTGACGTCAACGACGCTGGACTCGTCTGGGGTCTAGATTCCAGTCGTGACAATCAATAGAGACCAACCTCATGATCATAAATGAAACACATATCACATAATGTCATTAACATATAAGAATCAACACATACATAAAATATACATTATAGAACATAATAACAGCCTCCTAAGGCATCCCTCAAGGAAAACTAGTGCAAGGCATAGGTAGAGTCCCATACCCCTACCTAGGCTTAGTCAAACCTCGTAAGTCATCCTAGATAGTGTTTACTCCATTACTTCATTTTACTTTCGCGAACACTTTCCTTAACCAACATAGACCACAAGAGCTAAGTGTGGAATCTGGTGTTGTAAAACCTTACACCGATGGATGGCGGTCCACCGGCCAAAGTAGGACCAAACATGAACATAGTGTCTAGGTGGATCCACTAGCTAGTATTCTATGGAAACATAGTTTATGTATCTTAGGGACTATCATGGAAACATCACTCTATGCCCGCTTTTAACTATGAGGCTATCCACCCCGTGAGTACAATGGTGAACCTTCCCTTCCCTCCTTGGGAAGGCGCCACCCCTCATTTACAAGTTCACTCGTTGCTAAGCTAGAGTCCCTTTTGAAATGTCTTTAATATGTTTATTATTAATCATAGATTATTTAGGTCATAGGTTCTATCCCTTATTTAATCATCATCATCATATCTCAATAAGAATTGAATGAGTATTTTCCTTTCATTACAATTCATACATGTGAGGTTAGCATATTCACATAGTCACATCGTAATAAGGCACATTGGTAAGTTATAACCATCTTTATAACATTTAAATCTTATCCAACAACTCACAAACCATTGTTCAAGACATTCCAATTCAACATCACACCAACCATATCAATCTCAACATAATGTATACTTCAATATAACTTCATCACTAAATACAAGTAGTCATAATTAAAGTAAAGGTTAGGATCATAAAGACTTACACCATCTCCTTCACAAGCCATCATCCATGATTTTACCATGAACAATCAAATTCAACCCAATAATTGGTGTAATACCATCACATAATAGTAATTAACACAATAGCTAGATCAATTGCATCATTACTATCCAAATTAACTTCAATTCGTAACCTAGGGTTAAAACAATAGGGTTGAGCATAAATTCTTCAAGAATAGATCCATTCCCAACAATAAATTAACCTAGGCATTCAATGAATGAATTAACATAGATAAAAGAAGTCTAACAATCAACACATTCTTCAATTTCTATCAATTCATAACCAAGATCCAAGATTTGGGGAATTTGTGGAATGGGACATGATCCACATGAAATCCCCTCAATAAAAATCAATAACTCAATAATCTAAACTTAATTAGCCATGTAATCATAATTGAACATAATCAATCATCAATTTCAAGTTTAGAAGAAAACTCATTAGAATAGAAAAACCCTTGGAATTGGGTGATTTAGAAATAAACTTTGAAATGACATCTTGGGGAAAGAAGTCCCAAGAGTGAAGAACCCATACCTTAATTAAGATTAATCCACGAAATTAAAGGGAAATCCTAGAGAAATTGGTCTTCTTCTTCATGATATCTTCTTCCTTCAATGGAGGTTGAATAGAAAGAGAAACTAGAGAGAGATGAGAGATTTTGGTTTTTGATTTGGGGATTTGATTTGAGTTCGTAATATGTGTTCTAAACTGATATAAAATCAATATATATACCCCCCATGAAATATCCAAAAGACCCCTTACTTAAGTTTACCCTTTCATGAAGTCAAACTTGAATTCCAAATTTTATATTTTCATCGGGGAACACGTCCGCGACCCGGAGCTGCTCCCGCATGATTTTCAAAATTAATTTTCAAGAAAGTGGAGTCCGCGACGCAGACTTGAGTTTTGACCAAAATCCACCCAAGTACGCGACGTGGACTTGTTTCTGCCAAAAATAATTTGGCGGCTGCTTTGGCAATTTGCCAAGCCAAGTTTGGGGTCCTTTCGTGGAACCCTATAGAGACCCTTGGGGGGTTGAACCCAGACGTTTTTACCCTATATACATGGTTTTACCTATTTAAAGAAAACCCCTCAAAACCTTCACGTAACCTAAGGACGTTTCACTAGTTAAATTAGACTAGTTTTCGTACGTCTTGGACGTTTCTTAACGTCTTGGCTCTAAAACCTTCTAAACGTTTGGTGACATTATTTTAGGCCTTATGACAGTGTTTGTAACCTTATACCAACATGCGAGGCTCTACATTAGGCTTTAGACTTTTGGAGTATTAAAGTTAGGTAGACTTGAAGAGGGTGTATAAGAGGTCTCTTCATGATCCACTCAAGTGAATCTTAGGGTAACCCTTAGGTGGGGATTTAAATGTTTGGAAGATTAATATTTGTTAGGTAGTCTTAAAGATCATTTAGGTGTTCTTGAAGAGGGGGTATGAGTGGTCTCTTCTTATCCTACTTAAGTGAATCTTACGATAACCTTGGATGGGAGGCTTGTGTGTTATATAGTTTCTTTGAAGTCACTGTAATGTTACTATAAGTTGATATAAATTGAGTATGGCTTGGAATGTGTATTAAATGTGTTTTTTGGTGTTTAAATGTGGTTCTTATGCTAATGTATGAAGATTTAATAAAAAATATCATGTTTCTCATAAATGTTGTTTTAGCATGATTTTTATGCATATTACCTACTTAGTACATCTAATGTGCTAATCCGTATGTTGTTTTTACCTCCAAAGGTGTAGGTGGAGTTTGAGGAGAGTTGGTTGAAGACAAGATTTGATTCTAGAATCTTTCAAGCATTTAGTATGTCCTCACTACATTCAAGGACATAGAGTTGCTTTGTTCTTTTCAATTGATGTAATAGACTATTGTATTTCCTTTTCAAGTATTGTATGGGCCTTGACCCAAGATTTCTTAAAAGTCTAAGATTGTCTAATAAGAGACTCGGTAATTCTATGTTTTGTTATAAAAGAGATGTTTTAGAAATATTGTGAAAGGTTTTAATTCCGCGTTACTTTTCATACATGTATGCAATGAATGATGTCTAAGGGCTTGTACAAGACCTATGAGATGTCAAGTACGCCGTGTGATAACCTAAAAACGCCCTATATTCAAGGATGTACATGTATGTTGAGAAAAACTTTGTATCAGAGCATAATGTTATAAAGTAGTGTTTAAAATTATAGTCTCATAAAAGCCACGTATAGTAAAGTCCCTTTTCTTGGTGTGAGTCGTGACACATCCATGAGCGAGAGGATATAGGAAGATAAAGTTTCCCTTTTTTCTACTCGTATGTTGTGTCCTATAGATTAAAAGTAATGAGTGTCCTTTCTTATAGTTTTCTCTTTCGCTTATTGATGATGAATACGAGGAGGACCCCGACTAGGAAAGTTGATGAGGATTGGGTGAATGAGGGACTTCCTCCATATGGTGGACAATTTCCACAATATGTGCAAATTCCTTAAGATGGTCAACTTCCTTTGGTGGGTAAAGAAAATGAGGTTCTAGTGGTTCCCCCGTAATTTACTAATGGGGAGATTAGAGAGGCTCTACTTGACTTAGCCGGAGCCATGAAAACACAAGTGAATAGAGAGATTGGGCCTAAGCTGAATTCTATGGAGAATACTATGACCTCAATATTGAGGGACTTTGTGAGGATTAATCCTCCTATCTTCCTTGGCATAAAAGTGGGATAGGATACCCAAGAGTTTCTTGATTGGGTGTACAAGGTTTTCAGTGCCATAGGGGTGACTTCTAAGGAGAAGGTAGAGTTTGCTTCATACAAATTGAGGGAGGTTTATCGAGTGTGGTATACTCAATTGAAAGATAATAGGCCTGCTGAGTTGGGCCCTATTAAGCGGGAGCACTTTAAGAAGGCTTTCTTAGGAAAATACTGTAAGGTCCTGAAAATGACTTAGGTGAAGCTAGAGCCTAACGTGGTTTTCATGATGGTCTAAGGTCCTAAATGGGTCTATAATGTGGTATAGAGGTAGTTTCTAAGAGCTTAGGTGCATGGGAAGTCAAAAGTCAAGGGACGACCAAGATGTTCGACGACTAAGCCACCTATGTGCCTCATATGTATTTTATGTGTTTATGTGATTCATGAGGTTATGAAGTCTTTGAATGAGTTATTATGGTGTATATATGCAGTGTGTCAAGTTTCGTGATGTTTGGAGGTCAAACGCTCAAGAACGTCCAGGACGTTTGAAAGATGTGCCTTGATATGACCTTGTATGTCTAAGCATGTTTCATAGTGTTTTATGTGTCGTTTTGGATGAAACTCATGTGGGAGGTCCTCAACTCGTATACTAACATATTTTGGTTTGAAACATCTGGGTACGACTGTATGTAGGACCCACAAGGGGCCCTGGAGGAGGACCCCAACTTGGAGCTCAACACTACCAGGCAGTGGCAATCGACTGACTCAAACGACGTCCAGTCGACCAGGCGATCTCCCATCGATGGGTGGCGTTGATGAATCCATTTGGTCTTTAGGTTGACGAGTTTCAGGAGCAAACCATGAGACCCCATTGATGGGGCATGGGTGAGACCACAGACCGTCGATGCGGGGCGTCGATGGTGTTGTGACTTTCATGCCAGTTTCTTGTTAAGGCTTGGGTTTTTTGGGAAATTCACCCCAAGTCTTATAAAATGTGGGGACGGTTGTTTTAAGTGTTTAGGGGTATTTTAAGAGTATATAAGTGATGAAACTCTCATTTAAACCCTAGCACTTAGATCAAAACCCTTCCCCTCCTAAAGTTCCCTAAAAACCTCCATGAGAGCTCAAGGTGAAGATGAAGCTTGAAGATGGATCTTCAATGGAGTTTCTTCTTCAATTATCATTGGGTTTTACTAATAAGGTATTTTAGTCCTTCATATAAAGCTTGCTATCACCTTAGAGGCAATTTCAAAGATGATTTTCAAAGATTTCGAAAAGATGAAAAGTCCAATTTCTACTCTAAGTCTTGGGTTCTTGCATGAAACATTTTCAAAGATTAAGATATGATGTTATTACTGTATAATTGATGTTTTCTAATGAAATTCTCCATGAACCCTTGACCTTCTCAAATCTCTCAATTTGGACAAAGATATGGGTTATTTGATCATGCTTTGATATTGATGAATTCATTTGTAGATTGTTATGGGATTTTGATGCATATATACATTATGATTATATGGTGTATAGGCTATTTCATCTTGACCAATTGAGTAATGAATACTCTTAGATCTATTGTATGTTAAGCTTATTGAATTGATATTGACATAATGCTTATAGATTCTACTATAGTTTTCTATGGGCCATTGAATGATGTAAAGATTGTATTCAATTGATGTTTAGGTTGTATTAGATTAATAAACCTATACTCAATTGACCTAGATTCATTGAGTATTACGGTTATTGTATTTAATTGATGTTCATGGCCATGGATAAGGGTCTTATTGTATTGAATTGGATGATTTGGCTTTGGATTGAAATGGTGAGATCAAGTTGGTGGTATGCTTCCCTAACTCTCTTAATATTATATATAGATATTATAATTTATCTCTTGAATTATGTGTGATTGGTATGGCCCACTTATGGTGGCGGTGTTATGTGAATGATGTTTCCTTGTCGGCGTTATTTTAAGTATTATGATGATCATGGCCTTGTCGGCACTACTTGAAATAATATAATGATTTGTGTAGTTGATTATGTGAATTATGGTCATATCTACCTATATGTGAAGTAATGTGAAAGTATGTGTCCTTCTATTGAAGCTACTTAGGTGATCATGTTAGACTAGGACTATGTTCATGTGTGTAGTCTTAGAGTTGATGTATGATTTTTCCTACTTGGCTATATGAGTCTATAATGGTTATATTGATGATGATTAAGTAGTGTGTAGGATGAATTTAGTATGTTAATGGTTGTTCCTATGTGCTTCTAGAATGACATGTAATAAGTCCTAAAGTGAAGTATATTGTGTCCTGTTTAGGTAGACTTAAGTCCCTTACTTGACGCATGTATGAATGTGAATATGTGATGTCTTTACTTAGGAAGCTAAATAATCATAGTATTGTATGAATGTAATGTGAGACCTTGAATGATGATAAGAGGGTCCTTTATATAAAACCTTGAACCTAGCGGTAAGGTCATGAAACTTGAATTCGAAAGCCATAATGGTATCTTTCATGTAATAAATGATGGACTTAGAGTTGATTCGCTGGAACATCATCATATCAATACTTAGGAAAGTCATGCTAAGCTTCTTATCGCCATTGTAAGGCATCCCCTAGAGGACCTCTTTGGTAGGGTAAATGTAATTGGGCTATGAACTTGATATGGAACCCTTTTGTATGAACCTTAATGTGAATTACACTATGAGAAAAAAGGGTAGCACTGAGTGGGTATGGTAAGGGAAGTAGCTCTAGTTAAAGGATGAGGCTAGAGTACAAACTAAGCCCTTCATATTCCTTAACCATGTGGCTACATGGGATGTGTCCACGTTCTTTCATTGGCAAGTAGAACAACCTCTACTGGAGTAGGTTAGAACTCCGAATTCCATGCTTTGCTACCATGGTCTATGTCGGTTATTGCCTATTCTAGTCATGTGGGATACTTATTAGCATTAGAAGAGTTCTATGAAGTTTAGGTGGTTGTATGGGACGCTATATAGACATTGCACGACAGAGTTTTAAGATGTTAGTGAAAGTCCCTAGGTCTTCTCCAAGACCATTACTTGAATGTTCTTATGTGATGAATGTCTCTTAAATGACTAAGGAATGTAATTACTTAAGTTAAGAAATACTGTTAAATGAATAAGTACTTATCTAGAGTAGTTAAGGGTTGTCTAATTAAGGTTTGAAGGGGGTAAGGGAATGGTCACTTCATCTCTTACTTAGATAAGTCTTAATAATGATTCTAATAAAGTAAATTGATTGATTATGTAGACATGATCCAACTTAGGTAATCTTGAAGAGGTCAGTTATGGACATTCTCTTCTTGAGTTGCTTGAGTAGGTCTTTTGATAACCTTTGAGAAGAGAATGTCATATTCTATGTATGCTATTATATTAAGTGAGAATGATTCTATCTTAGGTAGTCTATAGGATCCCTTGAGTGTGTGTGAAAGGGATTGTATGGGCGGTCGCTTTACAACTAAGTTGAGTGAACCTTAGAATCACCTTTGCTAGGAGGATCTCATGTTCATGTGCTTGACGTATTGTAAATGAATGTATCTCATCCTAAGTAGTCTTGAGGATCATTTAGGCATGCTTAGAGAGGGTGTATGGGCGGTCTCTCTTTGTGTTGCTTAGGTGAGTCTTGGGATAGCTTTTAGTGAGGGAATTACATGTTATCTAATGTCTCAAAAGACATTAATGAACTTCATTGTAACAATGAAGGAGTTCACTATACAGTGAAGTGTGTGTGCCTAAAAATATGAATAATTTCTAAAATGATCTCTTATGTGTTCCTAAAGTGTTAAATGTTTTTCTTATGTTTAAACTATGATGTTTTAATCAATATTCATGAAAAGCATGCTATTTACTAAATGTCCGTTTTTCATGGTTTTTGCATGGGTTCCATACTTAGTACTTCTAATGTGCTAACCCCTTCTTTTCCCTTTTTGACTAAAGTGTAGGGAATTTGAAGTCATGATGTTCCATGGAGGATGGATAGGTTTCTAAGGGTTGAAGATGAAGTATTGCTGAGTCCTCATCGATTCAAGGACAATATCCACATGTTCTTTTATGTCTTATGTCTTTATTTTATGTTTTGTATGGGCTTAGTCCCATGTTTTGTATACTCTAAAGTTTAGATCATTCAATGGGATATTGTAAAGGTTTAATATTTTAATGAAAGTCTTCCACCTGCGTATTGATTATGAAGAGAGTTCTTCGTGTGTGAAGAAAGTTTTAAAGTATTACTCATTTTAGAATGTTCATCATGCAATGAATGGTACGAGTGTCTTAAGTGAGACTTCTTGAAGTCTCATTTGACGTGTGACGACTCAAGGATACTCTAACTTCTAGGGTGTACTTGAGGATCGTTACAAGTACTTTCCCCGTGAGAAGAGGGGGGTGAAGGTTGAAGAATCCATAAACCTTAGGCAAGGTGACATGAGTGTTGAAGAATATTCTTTGAAGTTCACCATGTTGTCTAGGTTTTCTCCATCTTAAGTGTCTAATACAAGGGATGAGATGAGTAGTCTTGTGACAGTTTTTGCCGAACTTGTAAAAGAAGAGTGACGTACATCCATGCTCCATAATGTCATGAAATTGTCTAGGCTTATGGTGGATTGAAAATATATTGAGCAATCTAAACTTAAGAGGGTCACTAGAAATTTGAAATGGGGTAGATCCGATGAGCAAAACCAACCTAGGTTGAAGCAGAGGGTTCCAATGAAAGAAGGTTCTAGTGCTCCTAAGGTGAAAGTTGAGGGTGGAGGTAGTTTCCAAATTGTTAAGCCTACTTGTGAGAGATGTGGGAAAAATAACTATGTGAAGTGGTTAGCCGGTACCGGTGGTTGCTTCGGTTGTGGTAAGAATGGTCATAAGGCAAGATATTGTCCTTCTATTGCGGCTAGATGTAAGGAGGATAATCAAGTTCCTCCTAGTTCCCCGAAAGATGCTGCTCCAAAGAGGAATCACTTTTATGTTCTCCAAGCTAAGAAGGCAAATTTGGGTGATGATGCCGGTAAGTTATACTTTTCTCTTTTGAGTAGTTATGAGTTTATTCTATGTGGGGGAGTATGGTGAGTAGTTGAGTTAGATGGTGAAAGTAGCATATTGAATGTTGCATTGTGTTTAGGAGTCGTGTTGAAATTGAATTTCATTGGTCTCCTTGAATTGTGCACTTCATGAAATTATGTTGTAAATTGAGTTTATATGATTTTGTCTCTCATATTGTCATGCTCTCTTCATAAATTGCTCAAATGTTGCATTTTTGAAAATTTGAACATGTTTCACTGTAACGCTGGCTGTTTACTGTGAAGTTTTTTGCAAATTTGACTAAATAGTTCTTTTATTGAAAATAGTTGAAATATGTTTATATTTGATGTATAAGATCATTGTAATATGTGGAGAAGGAATTCCTCCTATATGAAATGAAGAATGTGAGTCTTACTGCATGATGAGTCATAGATTAGTTTCTATGTTCTGTTGTGTTGTGAGTCTCTTGAATATGTGAAATTGGTGTTCCTCCTACATCTGTATTGTGTATTGTGTGCTATGGTTGTGAGCTGCTAGTTTTGAGTCTCTACTCTTGGAAGTGTTTGGAGAGTAGCAAGTGTCATTCGGGGATGAATGTTTCCAAGTGGGGGAGAATGTAACACCTCTAAAAGGACATAGGTTAAAGTAGAGCCTAAAACGTGTGTCATGAGGTTCTAAAGTCCAAAAATGGTCTATAATGATTTTAAGGGGAAGTTTCTAAAGTTTGGTGAAGTTTTGAGGTCAAACATCCATGACGTTCAAAAGTTTTGCCTTGAAATATGCTTGTGTTCCTTAGTGTGTTTTGTCAAGTTTGCGAATTTGTTTTGGATGAAATTGATGTGAGGTGTTCCTAACATGTATACGAGTATACGTGGGTTGGAAATGTCCAGGAAAAACTCCCCAAGGACCAACAAAGGGGTCCTGGAGGAGGACCCAACTTGGGAGAAGAAGCTGTGTAAAACAGTCCCATCTAAGGAAGGAAATCGACACCCAGTAGGCCAGTCGATTCCCTGTAGGAGGAGGGCGTTGGTAAATACTTGGTATAGGGAGCTTAATCTCACATTATCAAGGCTCTTTTTCAATCAACGGTTGACAGCACGACCCGTCGGTGGGACGACGCCTCGTAGGTGAGTGGTCGTCGATGAGAATTGCAGTTTTCTGCAGGGTCTCAACCAAGGCTAGGGGAATTTTGGTAATTCACGTAGAGTTCCTAAAATTAGTTTGATGGTTTCTTAAGGTTATTTTGGGTATTTCAATTATAAGTCTTAAAAACTCAAATGAATTCATTTTTTCGAAATCAAAACCAAAAACTCCTAAAGAACTCTCTAGAATACCATTGAAGCTTGACGGGAGCTTGGATCTTGGAGGGTGATTTCTCCATCAATTCTTCTTCAATTTAGTGGATTATCATCACAAAGGTATGGTGGTTCATCCTTCAAGCCTCTTATATTCAAGGAGCCAAGTTCTAATGAGTTTTCAAAGATGACCAAAACATGAAACCTTCTTATTTTGACTTGTAGGCATCGGTTATTGCATAAATGGGTTTGAAACAATGTCTTATGGTTGAATTGATGTTAATTCAATGATTTCAAGTTATAAACTCTATTAACACATGCAAATCATGAATTCTTATTTTGACTCTATTATGGGTGATTGATTAGGCCTCAATTGTATTGGATTCTTATGTAGATTGTGATAGACTATTGATATATCTATGAATTATGTTAGAATTGTGTAGAAGCTGCCTTTATTTGATAAATTATATATTGTATCTTTATAGTCCAATTGTATTTTCTGATTCTTGGATTTGTTTGTTGATAATGGCTATTGGTATGATCCTTGAGTATTGGTTTAGTTGTAATGGCCAAAGGATTGTGGATGTTGATGATGGATTGGAGGTAAGTTTACGTAATTTTGTATATATATTATAGTATAGTGATGAATTGTATTTGTTGGTATGGTCCACTTATAGTGGCATTGCTTACGTGCTATAATTGTGACGAATATGGCCTCGTCCATATTACTTAGTAATTATGATTAACATAGCCTTATCGGTATTACTTGATATCTTGTGATAGCTTGTGTAGTTGAATAATGTGAAGTATGATCATATCTATCTACATGTGTGTAAGGTGAAAGTATGTGTTCTTCCATTGATGTTAGGTGATAATGTTAGACTATGACTATGTCCTTATGTGTGTAGTTTTATGGTTGATGCATGATTCTTCCTAATTGACTATGTGAGTCTTATAATGGTAGACGTAGTGGTTTCTATAGGAATGTATAGGGTGAATTTTAGTAGACCTAGTATCCTCTATGTGCTAATTGTGTGATGCCCTATATGTGATGAAGTGAAGGTGTATGTCTTGATTGGTTGACCTATGTCCCTCTACATGATACATGAATGTATATGGATATGAACTCTTGACTAATAGGTTTAATTACCTTATCTTGTATATGATTGTATGATTGAAATATGACCATGAATGTAGTTAAGAGGGCCATTGACTTTGAGCCTTCAATTTAGAAAGGTGGTTGACATATCCTTGAAGTTAAAAGTAGTAATGGTATGCTTATTCTGTGAATGTTGGACTTACGGATTGGTTGGGTGGAACGACATGAAATCATCCTTAAGAAACTAATTAAGATATCCTTATAGATAGATCATTGTGTGGGGTGCAACTCTTATAATATGAGATGAGATTGCAAAGAAACCCTTGATATTCCTTAAACACGTGCCTACATGGGATGTGTACTAGTTCTCCCATTGGAAAGTAGAACACCCTCTATAGGAGTAGGTTTATGATTATGGCTTAGGTTAATGAAGGTTGAATGAAAGTATACCTATCTAGGGAATCTTCGAGGGTTGCTTATGTAGAGTTTAAAGCGTATATGGGAGGTCTCTTCATGTTCCATTCAACTGAATCTTAGGTTAACCTTAGTTAGGGATTTGAATGTTTGGAAGGTTATAATCTTGTCTTAGGTAGTCTTAACGATCATTTAGGTGTGCTTGAAGAGACTGTATGGGCGGTATCTTCTTGTCCTACTTAAGTGAGACTTAGGTTAACCTGGGATGGGAGGGTTATGTGTTATATAGTTTACGGTGAAGTCTCTGTAAGTTCATATAAATTGAGTATGTCTTGTAATGTGTCTTAAATGTTTGGTGTTTAAATGTGGTTCTTATGCTTATGTATGAAGTTTTAATCAAAAAGAGCATTTTTCTCATAAATGTTCTTTTACAATGATTTTTATGAATATCACCTATTTAGTTCATATAATATGCTAAACCATATGTTGTTTTTACCTCTAAAGGAGTAGGTGGCGTTTGAGGAGAGCTGGTTCAAGACAAGTTTGGATTCTAGCATCTTTCAAGCATTTGGTATGTCCTCACTAGATTCGAGGACATATAGTTGCTTAGTTCTTTTCACTTGATATAATAGACTATTGTATTTCCTTTTCAAGTATTGTATAGGCCGTGACCCAATATTTCTTATGAGTCAAAGATTGGCTAATAAGAGACTTAGAGATTCTATGTTTTGCTATAAAAGAGATGTTTTTGAAATTTTGTGAAATGTTTTAAATCCGCAAAAACTTTCATACATGTATGCAATGAATGATGTCTAAGGTCTTGTACAAGACCTTTGAGAGGTCAAGTACGACGTGTGATGACATAAGAACGCCCTATCTTCTAGGGTGTACATGCGGGTTGTGACTACCATGTAAGAGAGTTTTCACTTTTATTTTAGGTTCTTAATACGAGTTAGTTATTTAAATAGGGATTAATAGGGGTGGTTAGTGAGTTAATTAGCTAACTAACCTAACTATAATACCCCCAACTCAAAAACCCCAAATCATTCTAACCAAACTCACAAAAAACATCTCAAAACTCAATTTCTCTCTCTAAACTCTCTCTCTCTCTTCTAAGGACTTCCATTGAAGAATAAATTCAAAGCTTCAAGTACGACTCAAAAAAAAGGCTTTTCCTCACTAATACTTAAGGATTGACAAGGTATGGTAAATCTCCACTCTTGGGACTCTTTTCCCCAAGATGTTCCTTCTAATTGAATTTCGATATTCTTCAAATTTTTAGATTTCACTCCAATTCGTGGGTTACATTTAAACTTGACTTTTTTTTCTAGATTTTATTAATAATGATTGTTTATGAATAGTTTGATGTATTACCTTTGGTTATTGAACTAATTCCTTAAAGACCCATGAATGTCCCTCTTCTCCTTATCCTAACTCTTGAATTATGTTGATTGATGATTAGGGGTGATGTAATTGACTATATTCTGGAGTAATTGACTACTGCGTGATAATGATAAATTATTTGATGGATAAATATCAATAATTTAGGATGAAGTCTAAAAAGGATTTCTTGGAAGCCATTGGTATGATCTTCAAGGTCATGACCATTCTATTGTTGTGTTGTTGGTTTATCTTTGGTAATGTTAATTAATTGAAGTATGAATGATGAAATTATGAATGTATGATCATGCTATGAATTTGATGTTTGTCAAATGATCATAGGTATGCTAATGTGAGGGATTTAAGGTGTTACGACCCTCATAATGAATTAGGTTGAAGAAGAGCTTCACTAGTGCTTTAAGTGATACTAAATACTTAAATTAATGTTTATGTGAGTTTAGAAGTCAGTTCGGCAATGTTTGAAGTCAAACATCAAGGGATGACCAAGACGTTCGACGATTAGTCACCTATGTGATTGTGTGTTTTCTAGTGTGTCTTACCTTGTTGCATGAGTTGTTTGGTGTCTAATTTAATTTTGGAGGATACTAAGACCTAGATGACCATGTTTAGGGGTTTAACGTGTAGGTACGACTCCACCTATGACCATCAAGGGGCCCTAGATGAGGACCCCA
Organism: Solanum sitiens; assembly: GCA_016801875.1. NCBI lineage: Eukaryota > Viridiplantae > Streptophyta > Magnoliopsida > Solanales > Solanaceae > Solanum > Solanum sitiens. The sequence continues at coordinate 1,004,620 of JABWTJ010000406.1, forward strand.
ACTCTAAGGCAGAATTTGCCCAGGCAGTGCCAATCAACGATCAAAACGAGTGCTAGTTGTCACATCCGGGGAGCATCCCCTAGATGTAACCGGAGTCGTCGTCCTCGAAGAGGACTAATACTAGTCTCTTAGTTTACATAATTACATTCATAGGTTAAAAATGCGGAAAATTTAAAACTTTTCTTCTAATTGTAATGAGCTTTACTTAGACCTTTCGCATACACATAATATATTCATATCGAGTAGTCATAGGCCCTTCGTATAAGAATATTACTTAGTCTTCTACTTTTATTGCACATATATATATATATATATATATATATAAAAGATATATAACAGTCTTAAAATCGGATGTCTCATCTCATAACCATCTAACAAGAGTATACAAATTGGGTATATCCCATACATCAATGAGTAAAGCCATATATAGGCTATACAATCTTTACTACTCAAATGAAAATGAAAGAACTAGAAGTCTTACAACTAGAACAACATCAATAGCTTGATAGTGGTATTGTCCTCGGAAAGTGAGCACCTACCCAACTTTGAGAGTAAGAATTTAGAGTCTTCATTCAAAGTCGTCTCAAAAGAACTTCAACGACCGGAACCTAAAATGTTGGGTAAAAGGGAGAAAATGGGGTTTGAACATCACTTGTACTAAGCATGAGACCATATGCACAAAGATCATAGAAATCATGCTAACAAGGGACATTTCATTAAAGCATGGTAATTTACTTTAAAAAGCATTATGCACATTCATGAACCAATACAAGTCATTATACACACTCATTAAGTAAAGACCATGTTCGTCACAAGACCAACAATACTAAGTCTTGCCAAGTCAATCATGCTTACGAACATACTTGAACACATAATCAAGACAACTCTATCATCAAGTTATAACATCAACAAGCATAGATAAGAGTTCATAACATCATAACCAATGCAACAAAATTACTAAGCAAAGACCCATTACCTTACTCAATAAAGTAAACCTAACAAGAACCATAATTAATGTCCAAATTCACATATCATATCCTTAAGTGTGCATAACATCATACATTAGCAATAGAGACCAAACACATGTTCATAAGAGTAACCAAAATCACTTAGTGTCATTAAAATGTAAGATCATCATATAAATATAATTTACATTTATAATCATATACATTCATGAGAAAATCCTCCCAAGACTTCCTTCAAGGCTAACTAGTGCAACGTATAGGTAGAGTCCCATACCCCTACTTAGACTAAGCTAAGCCCTTGGGTCATCCTAGTTAAAGTTAATTCATTACTTCATTTTACCTTTTGGAAACATCTTGCCATAACCGACATAGACCACATAAGCTGATCTAATGTGGATTCCGGTGTCATGGAACCCTACACCAAAAGAAGGGGGACTACTTGCCAAGGTTGTACCAAAATATGAACATAGATTCTATTGTGGATCCACTAGCTAGTATTCCTATGGAGACAACATAGTTCAAGAACTAGGAGATATAGTTGGGACCGTATTTATGCTACATGCATTATAGTGTCCAATCACATGAGTACGTTAGTGATCCTACCTTCTAAATGTGGGAAGGGACACTCATCAATCTAGTTCACTCGGTGCTAACCTAGACACCTATTATGAAATGTCTTTAATGCCTTTCTTAATTATCATAGCTTAATGTATGTCATAGGGTCTATCCCTTATATAATAATCATCATCATAGCTCAATAAGAACTTCATGAGTATTGTCCTTTCATTACAATTCATTCATGTGAGGTTAACACATTTACATAATCACATTATGATAAGGCACATTGGTAAGTTATCACCATCATTATAACATTTACATCTTAGGTGAAAATAGAGTCTAACACGTGGGTCATGAGATTCTGAATTCCTAAAATGGTCTTTAATGATGTTAAGAGGCAGTTTCTAAGGTTTGGTGAAGTTTTGAGGTCAAAAATCAATGACATTTGAAAAGTTTGCCTTGAAACGTGCTTGTGTGCCTTAGTCTGTATTATAAAGTTTGACATATTTTTTTGGATGAAATTGATGTAAGGTGTTACTAACATCTATACGAATATATTAGGGTTTGAAACGTCCAGGAAAAACTCCCCAAGGACCAACAAAGGGGTCCTTGAGGAATACCCAACTAGGGAGAAGAAGCTGCATAAAACAGTCCCACCTACGAAAGGCAATTGACGCCCAATTGGCCAGTCGGTTCCTGTAGGTGGAGGGCGTTGGTAAAGACTTGTTCTAGTGAGAATAAGATCCCATTATAAAGGCTCTGTTTCATTAGACGGTTGACAGCATGACCCTTCGGTGGGACGACGCCTCATAGGTGAGTGGTCGTCGATGAGACCTGCAATTTTCTGCAGGGTATCGGCCAAGGCTAGGGGCATTTTGGTAATTCACGTATAGTTCCTAAAATTATTTGGACGGTTTCTTAAGTTTATTTTGGTTATTTCAATTACAAGTCTTAAAAACTGAAATGAATTCATTATTTCAAAATCAAAACAAAAAACTCCTAAAGAACTGTCTAGAACACCATTGAAGTTTGAAGGGAGATTGGAGCTTCAAGGGTGATTTCTCCATCAATTATTATTCAATGTCGTGGATTATCATCACCAAGGTATGGTTATTCATCCTTGAAACCTCTTCTATTCAAGGAGCCAAGTTCTAATGAGTTTTCAAAGATGACCAAAACATGAAACCTTCTTCTTTTGACTTCTAGGCATGGGTTATTGCATAAATAGTTTTTATACAATATTTTATTGTTTGATTAATGTTAATTAAGTTATTTCAAGTTAAAACTCTATTAACCCATGCAAGTCATGAATTCCTATTTTAACTCTGTTATGGGTGATTCATTAGGCCTCAATTGTATTGGATTCTTATGTAGATTGTGATAGACTATTGATATATCTATGAATTATGTTAGAATTGTGTAGAGGCTGCCTTAATTTTATGAATAATATATTGTATCTTGATAGTCCAATTGTATTTTCTGATTCTTCGATTGGTTTGTTGATAATGGCTATTGGTAAGAGCCTTGAATATTGGTTTAATTGTAATGGCCAAAGGATTGTCGATGTTGATGATGGATTGGAGGTAAATTTACGTAATTCTCTATATATTGTATAGTATAGTGCTGAATTGTGTTTGTTCGTATGGTCCATTTATGGTGGTTTTGCTTATGTGCTATAACTATGATGAATATGGCCTCGTCTGTATTACTTATGAATTACGATTAACATGGCCTTATTAGTATTACTTGATATCTTGTGATAGCTTGTGTAGTTGAATTATGTAAAGTATGATCATATCTATCTACATGTGTGTAAGGTGAAAGTATGTGTTCTTCCATTGATGTTAGGTGATAATGTTAGACTGTGACTATGTCCTTATGTGTGTAGTTTTATGGTTGATGCATGATCCTTCCTAATTGACTATGTGCATCTTTTAATGGTACACGTAGTGGTTTCTATAGGAATGTATAGGGTGATTTTTAGTAGACCTAGTATCCTCTATGTGCTACTTGTGTGATGCCCTATATGTGATAAAGTGAAGGTGTATGTCTTGATTGGTTGACCTATGTCCCTCTACATGATACATGAATGTATATGGATATGAACTCTTGACTAATAGGCTTAATTACCTTATCTTGTATATGATTGTATGATTGAAATATGACCTTGAATGTAGTAAAGAGGGCCATTGACTTTGAACCTTAAATTTAAAAAGGAGGTTCAAATATCCTTGAAGTTGAAAGTCGTAATGGTATCCTTCTTGTGTGAATGTTGGACTTATGGATTGGTTGGCTGGAACGATATGAAATCATCCTTAAGAAACTAATTAAGATATCCTTATATATAGACCATTGTGTGGGGTGCGACTCATATAAAATGAGACGAGAGTGCAAAGTAACCCTTGATATTCCTTAACCATGTGCCTACATGGGATGTGTCCTAGTTATCCCATTGGCAAGTAGAACACCCTCTATCGAAGTAGGTTCATGGCTCCAGATTCAATTCCTAGCTAGTATGGTCTGTGTCGGTTATTGCCTATTCTCATTATTTGGTATATGTTCTAGTATTGGATGAGTTCTACAGAGTTTAGGTAGTGGAATGGGACACTATCTAGACATGGAAAAAGTAGGGTTTGAAGGTGCTAGGATGTAGGTTCCATAGGTCTTTTCCAAGACCATTATATGAAGTCCTCTAAATTCTTAAATGAATTCTAATTGACATGATGATGATTATGACTTAGGTTAATGAAAGTTGAATGAAAGTATACCTATCTAGGGAAGCTTTGAGGGTTGCTTAGGTAGACAGGAAGAGGGTGTATGATAGGTCTCTTCATGTTCCACTCAAATGAATCTTAGGTTAACCTAAGCTGGGGAGTTGAAGGTTTTGAAGGTTATGATCTTCTATTTGGTAGTCTTAAAGATAATATAAGTGGGCTTGAAGAGGTTCTATTGGCAGTATCTTATTGTCGTACTTAAGTGAGACTTAGGTTAACCTTGGATGGAAGGCTTGTGTGTTATATTGTTTACTGTGAAGTCTTTGTAAGTTCATATAAATTGTGTATGACTTGGAATGTGTCTTAAATGTGATGTTTTGTGTTTAAATGTGTTTTTATGCTTATGTATGAAGTTTTAATCAAAAAGAGCATTTTTTCTCATAAATGTCAATTTACAATGATTTTTATGCATATCACCTACTTAGTACATCCTATGTGCTAATCCATATGTTGTTTTTACCTATAAGGTGTAGGTGGCGTTCGAGGAGAGTTTTTGAAGACAAGCTTGGATTCTAGCATCTTTCAAGCATTTGGTATGTCCTCACTAGATTCGAGGACATATAGTTGCTTAGTTTTTTTCACTTGATGTAATAGACTATTGTATTTCATTTTCAAGTAATGTATGGGCCGTGACCCAAGATTTCCTACGAGTCTAAGATTGCCTAATAAGAGACTTAGAGATTCTATGTTTTGTTATAAAAGAGATGTTTTAGAAATTTTGTGAAAAGTTTCAATTCCGCAAAACGTTTCATACATGTATGCAATGAATGATGTCTAAGGGCTTGTACAAGACCTTTGAGAGGTCAAGTACGTCGTGTGACGACCTAAGAACGCCCTATCTTCTAGGGTGTATATGCGGGTTGTGTCATAGTGTCTGTAGGTGGTGGCCGTAAGTGGCTGCCAGGTAAGAGAGTTTTCACTATTATTTTAGGGTCTTATTACGAGTTAAATATTTAAATAGGGGTTAATAGGGGAGGTTAGTGAGTTAATTATCTTACTAAACCTAACTATAATACACCCAACCCAAAAACCCTAAGTCATTCTATTTAAACTCACAAGACACAACTCAAAACTCAATTTCTCTCTCAAAACTCTCTCTCTTCTAAGGACTCCATTGAAGAATAAATTCAAAGCTTCAAGTAGGACTCAAGAACAAGGCTTTTCCTCACTAATACCTAAGGATTGACAAGGTATGAGAACTCTCAACTCTTGGGACTCCTTTCCCCAAGAGGTTCCCTCAAATTGAATTTCGATGTTCTCCAAATTTCTAGATTTCACTCTACTTTTGATGTATTACCTTAGATTGTTGAACTAATTCCTTAGAGACCCATGAATGTCCGTCTTCTCCAAATCCTAAATCTTGAATTATGTTGATTGATGATTAGAGGTGTTGTAATTGAGTATATTCTCGTGTAATTGACTATTTTGTGATGATGATAATTTATTCAATGTATAAATATCTTTGATTTAGGATGAAGTCTTAAAAAGGATTTCTTGGAGGCCATTGGTATGATCTTCAAGGTCAGGAACATTCTATTGTAGTCTTGTTGGTTTATCTTCGGTAATGTTAATTAATTGAAATATTAATGATGAAGTTATGAATGTATGATCATGCTATGAATTTGATGTTTGTGAGATGATGATAGGTGTGCTAATGTGAGGGATTTAAGGTGTTACGACCCTCATAATGAATTAGGTTGAAGTAGAGCTTCAGTAAAGCTTTAAGGGCTGCTAAATATTTAAATTAATGTGTCTATGAGTTTTGAAGTTAGTTCTGTAAAGTTTGAAGTCAAACGTCAAGGGACGACCAAGACGTTCGACGACTAGTTAGCTATGTGCTTGTGTGTGTTCTAGTGTGTCTTATCTTGTTGCATGAGTTGTTTGGTAACTAATTTTATTTTGGAGGATCCTAAGACCTAGATGACCATGTTTAGTGGTTTAACGTGTGGGTACGACTCAACCTATGACAAACAAGGGGACCTAGACGAGGACCTAAACTCTAAGGAAGAATCTGCCTAGGCAGTGTCAATCAACGACCCAAACGAGTGCCAGTTGTCATATCCGAGGAGCACCCCCTAGACGTAACATGTGGCGGCGTCCTTGGAGAGCATTAAGAATAGTCTCTTAGTTTACATCATTACATTCATAGGTTAAAATGCGGAAAATTTAAATCTTTTCTTTTATCTGTCATGAGTTTCACATAGACCTTTTGCATACACATAATATATTCATATCGAGTATACATAGACCCTTCGTATAAGAAGATTACGTAGTCTTCTACTTTTATTGAACATATATATATAAGATATAATAGTCTTAAAATCAGATGTCTCATCTCATAACCATCTAACAAGAGTACACCAGTTGGGCATATCCCATACATCGATGTAATAAAGCCACATATAGGCTATACAATCTTTAGTACTCAAATAAAAAGGAAAGAACTAGAAGTCTTATAACTAGAACAACATCAATAGTTTGATAGTGGCATTGTCCTCGCAAAGTGAGGACCTACCAAACTTTGAGAGTGAGAATTTAGAGTCTTCCTTCAAAGTTGTCTCAAAAGACCTTCAACGACCGGAACCTAAAATGTTGGTGAAAAGGGATAAAATGGGGTTAGCACATCACTTGTACTAAGTATGAAACCATATGCACACACATCATAGAAATCATGCTAAAAAGGGACATTTCATTGAAGCATGCCAATTTACATTGAAAAGCATTATGCACATTCATGAACAAATACAAGTCATTATACACACTCATTAAGTCAAGATCATGTTCATCACAAGAACAACCATACTAAGTCAAGCCAAGTCAATCATCAATACCAACATACTTGAACACATAATCAAGATAACTCTATCATCAAGTTATAACATCATCAAGCATAGATAAGAGTTCATAACATCATAACTAAAACAAGACAATTACACATGAACCCTCATTAAGTCCACTAGTGGAATGACTAAGCAAAGCCCCATAACCATACTCAATCAAGTAAACCTAACAAGAACCATAAACAATGCCCAACTTCACATATCATATCATTATGAGTACATAAAATCATACTTTAGCAATAGAGACAAAACACATGAGGTTTAAAATGTGGAAAATTTAAAACTCTTCATTACTACTACATTGAGGTTTACATAGACCTCTACATACACATAATATATTCATATCGAGTATACATAAATCCTTCGTATAAGAAGATTACTTAGTCTTCTACTTTTATTGCACATAAGCATATATAAGTTATAACATAGTCTCTAATGGATGTCTCATCTCATAACCATCTAACAAGATTATAACAATTTGGGCCTAGCCCATACATCAATGTAAAAGAGCCACATATAGGCTATACAATTCGTACTCAAATGAAAAAGAGAAGGAACATGAGAGTCTTAAAACTAAAACAACTTCATAAGCTCGATATTGGCATCGCCCTCGGAAAGTGAGGACCTACCCACTTGGATAATATAGAAATTCCAAGTCTTCTTCAAAGTCATCTCAAAATCCTTCAACGATCGGAACCTAAAATGTTGGAGAAAAGGGAGAAAATGGGGTTAGTATACCACTTGTACTAAGTATGAGATCATATGCACATATAATATCAAATCATGCTAAAAAGGGAAATTTCATTAAACGTGCTAATTTACATTTATGAAGCTTTATGCATATCCAAGAAAACCATACCAATCAATAATGCATATTCATTAAGGCTAAAGCATGTTCATCACAAGACTAACAATACTAAGTCTAGTCAAGTCAACATGCATATCACATAATTAGACACATAGTCATAACAACTCTATCATCAAGTTATAATAGTAACAAGCATACATAAGAGTTCATTTCAACATAATCAAATCAAGACAATCACCCATGAAGCCTCATTAAGTCAATAAGTGCAATGACCAAGCAATGCCCCGTAACCTTACTCAATCAAGTAACCCAAAAAGAATCTATGACTAATATCCAACTTTATATAACATAGAATTTAAGAATACATATCATCATACTTTTACAATAAAGACCAAATACATGTTCATAGAAGTAACAAACATCACATAATGTCATTTTCATGTAAGATCATCATATTATCACCATTACATTTATAAGTGTGTACATACATAAGAACAACCTCGCAAGACTTCCCTCAACACTAACTAGTGCAATGTTTAGGTAGAGTCCCCATACCCCTTCTTAGACTAAGCTATACCCCTTAGGTCATCCTAGTTAGAGTTCATTCATAAATTCATTTTACCTTTTGGGAAAATCTTGCCTTAAACGACATAGACCACATGATCTAATGTGGAATCCGGTGTCAAGGAACCCTACACCGAAGGAAGGTGGACTACTTGCTAATGTAGTACCAAAACATGAACATAGCAACTACGTGTATACACTAGCTAGTATTCCTATGGGGAAACATATTTCAAGAACTAGGAGATATAATTGGGACCCTCTCTATGTTACATATGTTATAGTCTCCAATATCATAAATACATCAGTGATCCTAACTTATCTATGTGGGAAGGGATACTCCTAACTCTAGTTGACTCGGTGCTAAGCTAGAGTCCATTTTTGAAATATCTTTAAGCCTTTATTAAAAATCATAGCTTAGTTTAGGTCATAGGGACTATCCCTTGTATAATCATCATCATAGCTCAATAAGAATTGCAGGAGTATAAATCCTTTCATTACAATTCATATAAGTTAGGTTAGCACATTTACATAGTCATTCATGATAAAGCACATTGGTAGTCATCACCATCCTTATAACATTTACATCTTAGTCAACCTCACAACCATAGTCAAGACATTTAAATTCAGCATCATACCAACCCTATCAATCCTAAAACAAGATATACTTCAATGCAACATCATTACTTAATCTCAAGTACACAACTGAAGTAAACAATAAGGATCATAAAACTTACCAAGTCTCCTTCATAATCCATCATCAAGGTCTTACCATAAACCCTTAACTCAACCCAATAGAGGAGTAATATCATCAGACAACAATAACCAACATGATAACAAGTCCAACTGAATCACTAAATTACAATTCATTACTAGTTCATATCTTAAGATAATAGACTTAGGTCAAATTTATAACATGTTTCATACCCTAGATCAATTACTCAAGAACAAACATGATAGGTCTATAATTCATATTAATCTATTCATAATTTATACAAAAACATCATAGAATAGTAATTCAACCAATAACCAAATCAATTGAACCGACATTACATAATTCATATAAAGATCATAACCTAGGGTTAAGGGAAATAGGTCATCTTCTACAAACTAGACCAATCCATCAAAAAATAACACAATTAAGTTAAAATACATGTTACTCTACTTATAATATCCAAAATAAATCATAAACAATGTAATTCATGACATCAATTTCGTATTAGATGAAAACCCACTTAAAAACTCAACTTTTGAAATAACTTTGATTGAACACTTTGAGGAAAGAGGTATCAAAGGTGAAGAATACCATACCTTACTAATTGATTAAGATTTATGGAGAAACTTGACACTTTGCAGCCCTTAAACCCTCCCCTAGCTTGGTCTTCACTGGAGTTCTTCACTAGAGAGAGAAAGAAGAGAGAAGTAAGAGAGTTTTGTGTTTGTGAATTGTGATAGCTTAGGTTAGTCTAATAAGATTAGGGGCTTTATATTGGTGGTTAACTAACAAAATTAGACCTAATTAATACCCCTACTAATTAACTAACCTTTTAATTAATTAATGGAACCCAACTTAAAACATGCAGCAACTTAGGCCCTCACAGATGAGACCCGGATCGACTGGCCATGTGTGAGACGACGACCACTTCTCCCTCCATGCTTTACATCCGTCTCTAAGTTCAGAGATTTTAAAAAATGACCCTTTGGCCAAATTGACTAAGTGTACATCGACGAGTCAACCCACGCCCCCGTCGATTGACACACGGATCATCGACTACAAGTCGTGGTCACGCTGCCTTGGGAAGTTCTTTTATCCCAAACGCAAGGGTCCTCCTCAAGGCCCTTGTTTTGTCCTTGGGTATTTGTGCCTGAACGTTTCGACTATGAATTAAATCTAATACATGTTATACACCCTTCCTTTAATTTTCATCATTTTTAGACTCCTAAAAGCTAGTCAAATAGGCTAAGGCACGCTAGTACCTCATTCAACTAGTTTCCTGATATCATGGACTTTCTTGGAAGTTTTGGTTTCTATACTTCTGAAATGAATTATATTCCCCAAAATAAACCTTAAAACTGTGTCTAAACCTTTTTACACTCATGTAATGCTCTAGTACACGTCTTAGATTTTCGAAGTGTTACAACTGCCTTGGCAGTGTCAAACCACGACCCAAAGACAACGGACCATTGTCCTAGTGACGACTTTTCAATGGGGTTGTTTCTCCACACCTAGGCGTGTGAGATTAAGCCCCCAAAAAGGAGTCTCTAAAAAAAATGACAGTTGACGGCATGGCCTGTTGTTTGGTCGAAACCCCGTAGGTGGCACACGTCGATTGGGGCCTGCAACTTATGCAGAAATTCAGTCAGGAGTGGGCCATTCTGGTAAATTCTTCCCACGTCCAAATCAATGCTCCAAATCAAAACCTCTACCTCTCCAAAATTCTATCAAGAACACCATAGAAGAAGAAGAAATATTGGAGGCAGCTCTTAGGACGAATTCACGAAGGAATCAAGCTTTGTTTAAATCTCTGATCTAAGGTATGTGAAGCATGTTCATTCATGGATTCTTCAAATTATGAAGTCCCCTAGTTTCCCTAAATTGTGAATCCAAAGAACCACAATCTAGAGAGGGTTGGGATTGCATTGTGGGTAAGGTTTGATCGTGATCCCAATCTAGTTGGTAGCATTCAATGATGTTCATAGGATGATTATGTGATATTTTCCCGAGGTTTACATGGTCAATTGTAGTATTGGATGTTGAAGTTGATCATGGTGATTTTAGTCCATTAGAGGGAAGATGAAGGTTCAAAGTTGAACTTCTTATTTCTATTGTATTGTATACTATTTGATCATGACTGAATAACCTAGATATGAATTAAACTAGGTCTAATTGATTAAGGATGATCTTGACTTGTTAAAGATGGAATTGAACCTATGTGATTATGTATGACTAGAATGACCTTCTAATGATCTAATTGAATGAGTTAACTAGTAAGTGAATATTGATCATGATAGGTTGAAGGTAGTGATCGATTGTAGGTCTTGTATGCCATTGTTTCTATGGATTTGGGGCTGAAGTCGTTATAAAGAGATTGTGATGGTGTTTCCTTTCTCTTTTACACTTAGACATGAATAAGTTAGATGAAGCAATTTCTCTCACATGATAGAATAAGACTAGCTTGAAGAACGATTGTATAGTCACTTCTTGTGTAATTGACTTGGTAAGACAAGACCAAGGTTCAATAGCTTGAGGTTGAGCATGACTCCTTCATGGTAGATTGAGAGTTTGAATCTCATGGTAGCTTGAAATGATGAATCTCATGGAAGCATGACATGGTAAATCTCATGGAGGATTGAGTTGAAATACTAATGGTAGCTTAAGGTGATGAATCTCATGATAGCTTTGGATTGAGGAAGTAGGCTCTCCCATGTTTAGCTTTGTCATGTGTTGTAAGTATGATTCATCATGGTAGCTTAGGGATGGTAGTTCTCATGCTAGCTTGGAATTGAGTAACGAAACTCTCCTAATAATAGCTTGAAGTAGCATGATTAGAGTGCCTTCATGGTAGCTTGACATGGTTAGGCAAAAACCATTTCATGGTAGCTTTAGGGGAAAGGCCTATACTCTCTAATGTTAGCTTGACTTGCATGCAAGGTGCATTTAATTGTAGCTTGATTTTCATGCAAGGTGCATTTCATGGAATATCTTGAGATAGGTTTCTAATGGAAGATTAGGGTTAAGGATTCATGCTCCCCTATGGTTAGCTTGCATCTACATGATTGATTGCATGGTGGTTAGGTTGGATCTTGGCTATCCTTCATTGTTAGCTTGGATTAGGTTATTCTAGAGAAGTACTTAGTGTGGATTATAGTATGAGATGCCATTCATACATGGCACAAGTATGACTTGAAGCTACCTATGACATAATCACTATGTGATGTATGCTTAGCTATGATAGTAAATATAGTTTCATTCCATGACATGATTGACTTAAGATGATAGTTCTTTGTCAATTTTAAGTAGGTCTACTGTAGAATCCTAAAATGAACTGAAAGAGAATAGGGTGACTTCATGATATGTTTAGTGTGTGAGGTAGAATGGGTTACCTCAATGCATTGCACAAGTGTGCTTTGAGGTGGACTAGGGGCATAATGATTATATGTTATGATGAACCTAAGTCTTAATTATGAAAGTGGATTATGATCAAGAATGACCAATGAGAGGTACTTAGCTTTGGTTGTAGTATGGGATGCTACCTTAGCCTTGCACAAGTATAATTGGAGGTGGCTTTTGATATAGTTCATCGGAGTAAGAACGACAATGATTTATGTATAAACACTTAAGTAAGCTTTATTGATGTTTTATGTTATGACCCAAAGTACACCCTAAAAATTAGAGCACTCTTGAGTTGTCACGCGGCGTGCTTGACCTCACGGAGGTCTTGCAGAAGCCTCTTAGCTATCATTCATTATATAAAGTATGAGAAGTAGTGCGGAATTAAAAAATTTCACAAAAAAATAAAAGGAAATCTTTATAAAAGTAAGAACAAGTCTCATAGTCACAAGCCAACTTAAAGACACTTCAATTACTTAGGGTCACAACCCTTTACACTGAATGACAATACTAAGACTTTAACATAAATGAAACTAGTAAACAAATCATAGACTATATCCTTAGAATGATGAGAACATACCAATATTAACAAATTTGATTCCCAAGCTTTGCCTTCTATAATCTTTCACTTGCTTTCAACCTATACTCATACAGATATATTAAAGTATGGAATTAGTACAAACATATGTACTAAGTATAGCATAATGCAAAAACATTCAAAAATAGGATATTTTGGTTGGAACAATACTTTCATGCTATTTTAATAAAGTCTTCATGAACCAATCATTCAAAACTTCATATAAACCAACATTTAGAAATTTAGGCAATACTTACGTATTTCTCACATAAAGACATACATTACACTAAACTCACTTTAGCATAAAACACTTTCTATCCCAAGTTATCGTAAGACTGACCTAGATAATTCATTAAGAGACCGCCCATACAATCTCTTCAATACACACCTAAGTGATTCTCGAGGTAACCAATGATAAGCATACTTCATTATAATCCATCAAGTCAACATTCTTTCACTAAAGACACTTAGAAGAACATACATATACCTAGTAACTTCACATAAGGACAATTCTACAAGACAACTCCTAAGTTACGCTTGGTGCAATGTGAAGGTAGCCTCCCATACTAGTACTCCCACTTAGTGCTACTAAGGAATTACCCTAGACTAGGCACATCAAATTAATCAAATACATAACTTTCATCATACAAGACATAAAATAAACATACTTCATTAACTTCATAAAGTAAAAATGCTTCATTTCATAAAGTAAAATTACCACATTAACATTATATAATGACCCATTCATACATACTCACAAAGACAACACAGACTCCCTCCAAATGTCAACTTGTACAATAGATAGATAACGTCCCATTCCACCATCTATCCTAAGTAGTACACCCTTAAGAAGACCTAGTTCATAACATTTGTTAATGTGGGGGCTAGGTTTAACCGACATAGACAATGAGAGCTAGACATAGAATCCTGATATTGACCCCTACCGGATGAGGGATCCCTACTCGCTTAAGGTAAGGTCATATTCTTAGCTTTTATATGGACCTCCTAATATATATACCTATGCGGGCGCATAGTAAAGGGATAAGAGTTTTCTACTAAGTGACTCATTCTCTACTAACGAGGAGTACTAATCTCAAGAGGTACATTTGGGATACAATCTCTCTACTCACGAAGTGTAGCCACCCCTTCTTCAAATCCTCTCGGTGCTAAGCATCACTCCCCCACAGAGTCTTAAACATTCATAGAATTTAGGTTAAGGGATAGCTAATTAGTACCACTTCTCAACTCAGGAAGTGTACTTATCCCTATAGGTTACTTTAGATACCCACATCTCAACTCACGAAGGGCATCAACCTCCAACCTATCTTGAAAAGCTCATTGAAAATAGTGAGGTTTCTACTATACACTACGTATCAACTCACGAAGAGTGTTCACCCCAAAACTCCCATTTTCATACTATAGGAATAGTAAGGATGGTCAAGACACTTTATCTCAACTCACAAAGAGTGTCTACCCTACAATCCCCCATTTACATTCATAATTTCATTCTTTCATTCATAGTGTTTGTGAGTACATGTGAGTACATCTTTCACATAACTCCTATCATGCACTACCTTGACACTCTATACATGATTACACAACATTCATCATAATCACACACTGTCATGCTTTACAAATACATATACTTCACTTAAACATAGTGTTTTCAAGACACACACATTGAAAATTCATGACACATTACATGAATAATCAACATACGTTCACTTCAATACAATCCAATGTCTTCAAGGCCATGATTACAATACACATATAACTTCATATTCATAAGATAAACACCGCCACCAAAGGTGGACCATACCACTCAAGATTCAATTCTATAATAGTTAAGAAATATAGAACAACTTACCCTTCATCTAAGATTTCACCACCACATATCAATTTATTAAATAATTCATCAATAATAAGAATTTAAGGAAGTATCTAATCACAATATAATCATAAGAAAACCATAGTTCTAACATTATCTAAACATGTTTATCAAACCCACTCCATAGGTCAAAAGTTGAGAAGTTCCATGATTATGGGTTCATTCCATTTTTATCCTTAAAATCATCAAATAAAATCAATAATATAATAATATTATCATTAAAACGTTTTCATGCAAGAAACCATACATAGAATTCGAAATAGAAGAAGTTAGGATCTGAAACCTTTTTGAAAGGCTTCGATTGGCTCCTTGAATGGAAGAAGATCAAGGATGAATTTCCTTACCTTTAATGATGAAACGTTCACAAAATTTGTTGAAGAATAACCCAAGAACTTTAATCCAGTCTCTACCTTGACTTCTAGCTTCAATGGAGTTTGAGAAGGTTCTTTTTTGAGAGGGAGGTTTTGATTTTTAAAAGCGAAGACTAATCTAGGTTTTAGGAGTATAAAATAACTAAAATATACTAAATACCCCTAAAGAAAAGTACATTGTTCTTAAAATACTTGGGGTGAATTTACCAAACACCCCAAGCCTTGGCCAATTTTTGACGGCACTAAGAGGACACTACCGACGGACCCTAACAACGGGGCATCAATTGAACTACGACCCGTGCTGCTGGGCGTCGATAGGTTCAGAGGCTGGGTGTGGGGCAATGCTCCCCACTACAAAGTATGGAACGACATCCAGGACGACAGAGCGTCGATCCATGCATTGCCTGTCGATCAGGGGGTCATCGTTTGGGCAGTGAACTGGCATATTCTGCGTAAACGTTAGGGTCCTCTTCTAGGGCCCCTTTTGGGTCCTTGGTGTAGTCGTACCTAGACCTTTAACCCGTAAACATGGTAATATAGGTCTTAGGGTCCCCTCACATCAAGTTGGACTCCAATCAACTTACCAAACATGCCAAGTCACAAAAGAACTCACCTAAGCACATAGTTGTCTAGTCGTCGAACGTCTTGGACGTCCATTGACGTTTGACTTCCAAACTTTAAAAAACTTCATAAACTTACTAGTAACATCAACATTAAAAATTTTAACACATAATTAACTCATGAAACACTTATGAATCTCTAGTTTCACCTATTTTATTTTGAGGGTCGTAACATTTTATTATGCTTATGATATTTCATGTTATGTTATGCTTTTATCTCTTATGATTATGTCTATTATTGACTAACCCTTTGAGATATCTTATGTTTGGTATGATGTTTCAATACTTTGTACGTTTCATACTAACGCATATTTTCCGACATTCTAATCAAATGTAGGGTCTTGAGGAGATTGAGTTGCTTCAAGGATAGAGTTTCCAAGGCTTTTCAAGAAGTGAAGATTGGTGAGTCCTCATAGCATCCGAGGAAATAACCACTATGTTATCCTTTATGTTCTTTTCTACTTTAGACTTTTGTGGGCTGTGACCGAAGACATTTGTTATTCACATTGTCATAGATGGTTTTGAGACATATGTTATAAGTATTCTGTAATGATTCCGTGTTATGTTTTTGAAGAAAAAGTTTGAATTCCGTGCTACTTTTTGTATATATGGAATGAATGATGTCTAAGGGCTTGTACAAGACATCCGAGAGGTCAAGTATGCCTTGTGGTTACTCGACAATGCCCTAACTTCTAGGGTGTACTTGCGGGTCGTTACATAGAACAAATTCCATGGTGTATTGTCCTTATGACACTGGATTCCATACCAAGCTAGTATGGTCTATGTTAGTTAATGCCTATTCTCATCACATGGGATGTAAACTATAGTTATTTGATAAGTTCTACAACGTGTAGGTAGTGGAATGTGACGTTATGGATACATTGCACGAGTAGGATTTGAAAATGCTAGGTGAGTTCCCTAGGTCTATTCAAGACCGTTATGTGAAGTCCTATAATTGTATGATTGTCGCTCAAAATAGTTTCAAAATGAATATGATTCTCTTAATGAAGTATGTTAAATAGAATGGGTCTTATCAAGGGTAGCTTTGAGGATTCCTTAGGTAGGCTTGGACAGGGTGTATGGGTGGTCTCTTCATGTCTTACTAAAGTGAGTGTGTCACATACCAAGACCATACCCTAGAAGATATGGCACTCTTGGATTGCAACCGGCCTACTTGACTTCTCAGAGGTCTTATACAAGCCCTTACGTATAGTTCATCACATATATATAGTGAAAAGTAGTGCGGAATTAAAACTTTTCACAAAACATTTAATAGTCATTAAAAACTCTTTCATATAAAAATCATAGGAAATCCTAAGTCTCAATCTCATCAAAGCATAGAGACAAGAGTACTTGGGACATGGCCCATACGCATTAGAATATATAGTACTACTAAGTCTATTACAATACTTCAATAAGAACAATAAAAGACATCTATGCCCTCGAGTCAAATGAGGGCATACTTACACTTCACTTGAACAATTCTACGATACAAGTCTTTCTTCCCGAAATGCTCCTCACCTACCAACCACTATAGAGATATATAAAAGCATGAAATTAGTACAACCACATTTACTAAGTATGGCATAATGCATAAAAATTATGAAAATGGATAATTATTGGAAATATGCATCTTTTCATTTAAATATCTTAATATAATGATAAGAACAATGTTTAACAACTTAGAAACACATAAGAAATCACTTAGTAAATTTATAGCATTTTTAAGAATAACATTACAGAAGTGATTCAAATTCATATAGGACACTTTATAGCATGTAATCATCCCACTAAAAGCTATCCTAAGACTCACTTAAGCCATACAAAGAGATAACTCTTATACACCCTCTCTAAGCATGCCCAAACGATCCTCAACACTACTTAGAATGAAACACATACACACTTACAATACACCAATCACATAACATATAAGATATTACATTCTATTTACCAAGGCTATCAAAAGACTTACTTAAGTACTCCTAGAATAGAACGCCCATATACCCTCTTCAAGGCTACCTAAATAATCCTTAAGACTTCCTAAGTTTAGATCATGCCCATAGAATCAACCAACTACCCTAACTAGAGTCATTCTCAAGATCGACTTCCCTAGATAAGACATGAAGGGATCATCCCATATGCCCTCTTCACACTTTAACTAAGGAATCCTTAAGCCACTCAAGATTAGGTAATCCTTCATTTACATGCTTTCTTACTTAAGTCATTACATTACTTAGTTCATTTAAGAGACATTCATAACATCAGGATATTCAAGTAATGTTCTTAGAGAAGACCTACGGACTCTTACTAACATCTTCAAAGCCTATTGTGCAATGTTTAGATAGAGTCTCATACCACCACCTAAATTTCATAGAACTTCTGTACTGCTAATAGGTATCCTACATGACGACAATAGGCAATAACTGACATAGACCATGGTAGAAAAACATGGAATCCGTAGTTCTATCCTACTCCGATGAGGTTGTTCTACTAGCCAATGGTAGAACTTGGACACATCCCATGTAGGCACATGGTTAAGGAATCTGAAGTTCTTACTTTGTATTCTAGCCTCATCCTTTAACAAAAACTACTTCCCTTACCATACACACTCTGTGCTAGCCTTTGTTTTCATAGAATAATTCACATTAAGGTTCATACAAAGGGGTTCAATATCAAGTTCATAACCCAATTACATTTACCCTACCAAAGAGGTCCTTTAGGGACTGACTTACAATGGTGGCAAGAATCTCATCATGAATTTCCTAAGGATTGATATGATGTCATTTCATCCAATCAACCTTATGTCCATTATTCATTACATGAAGGATACCATTACGACTTTCGATTTCAAGTTTCATAACCTTACCACTATGTTCAAGGTTTCATATAAAGGACCCTCTTAACATCATTCACGGTTTCACATATCATTCATACATTCAATACTAAGATGCTTTATCCTCCTAAGTCAATACATCACATATTCGTTTTCATACATGCATCAAGTAAGGGACACAAGTCTAACAAAATAAGACACAACATACCTCACTTTAGCACATATTACATGTCATTCTAGAAGCACATAGGAACAACCATTATCATCTTATAAGTCATCCTATACACTAATCTATCATCATTAATATAACAATTATCGACTCATATAGCAAAGTAGGAACAATCATGCATCAACTCTAAGACTACACACATGAACACATAGTCATAGTCTATCATGATTACCTAAATAGCATCAATATAAGAACACATACTTTCCCATTACTTCACATATAAGTAGAGATGATCATATTTCACATAATACTCTACACAAATCATCACATTACTTCAAGTAGTGCCGAAAAGGCCATGATGATCATAAAACTTAACATAACGCCGACAAGGCCACATCAATCACATAACATCGCCACCATAAGTGGACCAAACCAATCACAACATAATTGAAGAGATATAATGCTTAAAATAAAGATGAATAGGGAAGAGATAATATTCAATGCATCTAAGCTAATTCAACATATATTTATCAATCTAAGACATTATCAATTGAATACAACTCTTACTTCATTCGATAACCCATAGAAAGCTACACCATAATCCCTATGCATTAAGACAAAAACTATGGTTCATCAATTACATGGGTTCATAGGTCAATACAGTTAAAATCATCTAAATAACAACAATTCAATCAATATTCAATGATAAAAAACCATTAATGCAAGATCCTATGGATAGATCATGAAATAGGTCAAGTTCAACTTTAAAAACTTTGGAAAACTTCTTTGAATTTTTATCCTTGATGAATAGAGTTTCAAGGATCATAAACCATACCTCAATAAATATAATACTCAAATTTGATAAAGAATCACCACTCAAATCTCCAATCCAAGCTCTTCCTTGATTTTTGGCTTCAATAGAGCTCTAAGGAATTTCTAAGGGTTTTTTGGGGTTTTGATTTGGAAGAATGAATATTTGTAAGTGTTAAAGACACACACACATATATATATATATATATATATATATATATATATATATATATATATATATATATATATATATATGTCTATTATACCCAAAATACCCTTAAGGAACCTCCAAACATATAATTTGTACGTGGGGTGAATTTACAACTTTACCCCTCAACTTACAGTGAAGCTGCACGCAGGGACAGTACCATCGACGGTTGGCTGTCGACAGACCATTTGTCCACAAACAGACCATCATGTCCTCTCATCGTTAGGTTAAGAAACTTAAATTTAGAAGATGTATATCTATAGGCTCTCCCTTGATGCACGACACCCATCAAAGGGGCATCGACTGACCCACTTTGCGACGATTGCCTCCGTTGGTTAGGGCTTTCTAGGCAGCTTTGGCCAAAAACTTGGGTCCTTCTTGGATGGTCCTTGGCGATGTTTACCCAGACGTTTCCAACCAAAAAATGATTTTAAACTAGTTTAGAACCTCTCACTTGAAGTTTACCAAAAACAAACACGTAAAACTCGATGAAACATGCCAAGACACACAAGGTCATTTCAAGGCACATCTTTCGAACGTCATGGACGTTCTTGATCGTTTGACCGCCAAACTTCACAAAACTTGACACACTGCCTAAATACACTATATTAACTCATTTAATAACCTCATGTTCTCATGAATCACATATAACCACATATGAGGCAATTAGGTGACTTAGTCGTCGAACGTCTTAGTCGTCCCTTCATGTTTGACATCCAATGCACCTAAACTCTTAGAAACTTCCTCAATATGACATTATAGACCAATTGAAAACCTTAGACCACCATGACAACAATGTTAGTCTCTAGCTTCACCTAAGTCTTTTCGGGATCTTATAGAGTCTTAGAGTAACCTTAGGTAGAGAGTCTAAATGACGGAAATGCTTATTTGATGAATTGGAATAGGTGATATTTTATGAAAAGTTAATATATTTACTTTACTTGTCTTAAGGGTTTCTTAGGTGTGCTTGAAGAGGGTGTATGGTCGGTCTTTTTTTGTCTTACTTAAGGGAGTCTTAGGATAACCTTTGGTAGAGGATCTAATGCTTATATGGATTATATGTGATTATGATTATATGTATTGTTGAGCATGGATTATGTCTTATATGTGATTACTGAATTTTATTATGTCTCTTAAACTCTTGTTATGAAGGTTTTAAACAAAATGTTATGAAATCATGTTTTATACTAAATGTCACTTTTTCGTGATTTTGCATGACTTCCATACCTAGTGCATTTAATGTGCTAACCCCTTCTTTACCTTTTTTGACTAATGTGTAGGAAATTTGAAGTCTTGATATGCCATGAATGGTGGATTGGTTTCTAAGTGTTGAAGATGAAGTTTTTTTTGAGTCCTCATAGATTCGAGGACAAGACACACATGTCCTTTTTATGGTCTTTAGTCATTATTTAAAGTTTTGTAAGGGCTTATTCCCAATTTGTACATATAAAGTATTAGATGGATTAATGAGATATTGTAAAGTTCGATGTTTTTAAAAGTCTTATTCTTGCATATTAATGAATTTGTTATTCGTGTGTGAAAAAAGTTTTACATTCTTCCTTATATTTGAGTATGTTATGCAATGATTGACACGAGAGGCTTGCATGACACTTCTCAATGTCTCATACGTCGTGTGGTTATTTGAGAGTGCTCTAAGTTCTAGGGTGTACCTTTGGGTCGTTACAACCTTGGTATCAAAGCATAAGGTTTTAGAGTGTCTTAGATTGTCTCAAAAACCACATCTAGTAGAGTCTTGTTCATAATGTGAAGCACACCACATTATGAATAGGTGGCTATTGGGTGCTAAGAAAGTTTCACTTCTTCATTCATCAAATCGTGCTTAAGAGCATTGCTTTATGACGTCTTTCCCTTGTTCCTTATGTGATATTCCTTAGAGTGTGGCCTTTGAGGAGTTATGGTTGATGGAGAGAAAAGGTTGTGTATGATTGGATTAGTACAATTATTGGTAGCATTATAGTCAGTATTCCAAGAAATGCTAGATTTTTCAATTGCCCCCGATGCATGTAATGGAATTGAGTACTATACTTTTTTGAGGCGGTTGTTAGATTGAATATTGACGGTTGTGGTGATGACCTTAGGAAGGATGAGCTACCTTATTATGATTAGTATTATCGATAGAACCAGGATTTAATGTGTTGTGTTTTGAGGTGGGTTGAAACAAATGAGGAAATGTCTGTTAAAATTTTGTAAAAGTGATAGTTGAGGTGGTTTGAAGTTTTTTAGATCTGACCATCGAAAGGAAGGATGTTATGTTTGAAAGAGTAAGTTGGAGTTTGTCCTAGTAGAGGATTTTGTGGCTAGATGATGAGACTTTTGAGAGTCTTTGATGTTCATGAGATAGGCTTGATAATTGGGGTTTAAGAGGTATAGTGTATTAACTATATAAGTGAGAATGGTGTTGTTAAGGTAGATGGTTCATTGAGGGAGATCTTTATAGCAAGTTAATGTGGAGCTTAGATGGGTTTATCCAAAGTGGGGGAGTATGGTTAATAGTATGGTTGTTGGGAGTGAAATATCCTTATATTTTGCTTATATGCTTATTCAAGCTGAAAATTAAGACTTCATTGCATCTTGGTTTATGTTGGAGTCTTTTTTGAAAAAATGAGTTTCCAAATGTTCTCCGTAGGATATGCATATTTTGGTGACTTGTTGTTAAATGAGAAAATGAGTTTTCATGCATTATATTCCCTCATGTCTATGTGTATTTAGTGTATCTTCTTTATTTTCTTCATTAGGTGGATAGTGAGCATGCCTAAATTATTACATGAGATTGACTTGTCAAGCATGCTTATGGTGTTATTGTGAAGTTTCACGTTGAGCCTTTATGAGAAAATTGCTTAAATGTGAGTTATTTAAAATGGTGCATGATTATGATTTAATGAGTACTTGCATGATGTGCTATATAATGTTTATATGAGCATGATGTAACAAGGAGAAGGAAGTTCAACCAATATCAAGAGAAAAGGTAAAGAATGATGCATAAGGAGTTTGTGGATGTAGGTCGACTTGTTGAATTGTATGAAGTGATTTGATATCTTTTTATGTGGACTGATGTTCCTCTTATCTATGTGTATGGTTTATGATGTTGTAGGTTTTAATGTGGGATTTTTGCTTTGATCATAATCCCTTTTAAGTGTTTAAGTGTCATTAAAGGACAAATATTCTTAAGTGGGGGAGATTGTTAAGACCCTCATAATGAATTAAGTTGACCAAGACATTCATTAGTTCTTTAAGGGATGCTATAGTTAAATTAATGTGTTTATGAGTTTTGAAGTCTGTACGGTTAAGTATGAAGTCAAACATCAAAGGACAACCAAGACCTTTGACGACTAATCACCTATGTGCTTGTGTATGTTCTACTGTGTCTTGGCTTGTTGCATGCGTTGTTTGGTGTCTAATTTGATTGTTGAGGACCCTAAGACCTAGATGACCATGTTAAGAAGTTTAACGTCAGGCTAAGACTCCACCTAGGACCCACAAGGGGCCCTAGAGAAGGACCCCAACTCTAAGGCAGAATCTCCACAGGAAATGTCAATAAACGACCAAAACGACGGCCAGTCGATCAAACGACGACTCTTCGACTTGGCCCATTGATTGGACCAGAAGTCCTTCTAAAAATTTAATCTTAGACCAAACATACGAAGCCCCAATGATGCGACATTGACCAATAAAAGGTCTGTCGTTGGTGGGAGGTCATTTGGGCCTGCAAACTGCATGGAACTTCGGCCAAGCTTGGGGTGTTTTGGGAAATTCACCCCAAGTATTTTAAATTGTATGGACGGTTGTTTTAGGTGTATTTGGGTATTTTAAACCTATTTAAGTTACTACACTCTCAATTAGACCCTAGCACCTAAATCAAAACCCTTTCCTCCCAATGTTCTCTCTAAAAACCTCCGTGGAAGCTCAAAATCAAGATGGAGCTGAGATAATGGATTTCAATGGAGTTCTTCATAAATCCTCTTGGGGATTTTTCTAATAAGTTATGTGAGTTATTTATCTAAGGTTAGCTATCACCTTAGAAACAATTTCAAAGTGATTTCAAAGTTTATGAAAAAATTTAATTTCTACTCTAAGTCATGGATTTTTGAGTGAAACATTTTCAAACAATGAGATGTGATGTTATTGATTTATAATTGATGTTTTCCAATGAAAATCACCATTAACCCTTGATCTTCTCAAATCTCTAGATTTGTCTATAAAGTAGATCTATTGCTTATGATCTAATGATGATAGAATTAAGTTTAGATTATGTTGAAATGTTTATTTCTATGATGAACTATGATTTTATATTGTGAATTATTGCAGATGTTAATGGATGGTGATCTTGTCTACTAGAAGAAGGTAAGTTGACCTAATTTCCTTAGATATTGTATTATTGAGATAGGATTGCTATTGTGTGGTATGGTTCACTTATGGTGGCGGTGCTTATGTGTTGAATATGTGATGATCATGTCCTTGTCGGCATTATCATGTAAATAGTAGTAGTATAATTTTAAGATATATATGTGAAGTAATGTGATCATGTTTAAGATGTTATGGATTGTAAGAAGATGTATTGTGAATGATGATGTGATGTATGTGTGATCTTGTAATGTGATATTCTATGATCAAATTGTATGTTCTTCAATCGAGCCATGGGTTCCTTTTAAAAACAATTTCAAAAGCATGCTTATGATTAATTAGTTCATGATGAATCCATGTCCCTTCCAAACCCTCGATTTTGCCTATGAAATGGTTATTATGATCGTTCTGTTAGGATGATTGTAATGTGATTCAATTGTGATAAATTGATTATAGATACTGTCTATTATGTAAATTGATGGTGAATTATGTTTAATTGATCAATGAGGATCAAGGATTGAAGATTTGGTAAGGTTGACATATGTTCCTCCACCTTCTATAGATTGTTATGTAGTGCACATGATGTAGTCTTGATTCTATGATTGTTGAAGCATGATTTCGATTATTTCTTTATACTTTTAGCTACTGCCCAATATTTGAATTTTTGATGAAATATGAGTATTGATCATTGATTATCAAAGCTTGGAGAAATTCTAACTTGGTCCTATTTCCTCTACTTTTGTATATAATTGCTAGTTGAATTGGCATTGTGTTGTATGGTCCACTTATGGTGGCGGTGTTTAATCTCTTGTCAATCCTTATGTGCTTTCATCATTTCCTTGAAGGAAATATTGTGAACTATGAGTGTGGTTATGATGATCACAGTGTGGAGTAGCATGCCTAGTCTTCTATTATAGTATCATTATCTAGGTGTTGGTGGTGTCTACTGTAATTTAATGAAAGTTTTAGGGTGAAGTGTGTTTTAGGTGCTGCCATTGATGAAGTAATAATGGTTAATGAGCCCTTACCTATGCCCCCTATATGAATATTTGATATTAGCCAACGTTAGGAGTCTTGAATGCATATGTTGAAGTTGTCGTATCTCCTATGCTAGTATGTGATGTGTGGTCTATGCTTGAATGTGAATTATGGTCTTGAGAGGTTGGCTTCCTCGATGTGATGTTGATAGTGATTATGTGATCATGTTGACCAATGTATACACACTTACACCTTATGCATGCTTACAAGTAGTATAGATTCATGGTGTCTAATGAAAGGATATTCTCGTATGCACTAATGTCTACTACTATGCATGCAAAGTATATGTCAATGAAGTATGTTATGTATCCCTTAAGTAGTATGACTTGATAGGTATACTAGTATGGACAAGGGTATGGGACATTGTCTATGCATTGCACTAAGTTCCTTGATAGGATAGTTACTAGGTTGGTATCTATGTACATGAATATGAATGCATGATTTAGCTATGAACATGTCATATATGATATGATGAAGTATGAATATTTATACTGTATAAATGTGTTTATATGAAAGAATTGTTCATATAGTTACACTTATACATCAAAGCATGAATGAAGTGAAGTATGAACATGTGTGGGTAAAGGGTGTTTATGTGAAAGATTTGCTCACATACATGTACACATACACACGTATGAAATCATGTATATGATGCTTGTATAATTATATAGTAAATAGAGGGTCTCTTAAAAGGTGTTCTCAGTTGTATCCTAAACTAGATGGTGCTTGAATATGCTATGTCCATGTTAAAGGTTTTCTCACATGATTTAGGTTGATGAAAGGACTATCTCATCTATAATCTATGAGCTAAGAATATGAGGAGTTAATCTCCTAAAGCCTATGTTTTATAAAGTAATAATAATAAAGGCTTTTCAATAAAGGGAACTTAGCGAGCACCGAGTGAACTTAGATGAGGGGTGCCCCTTACCAATGTGGGAAGGCGTGTTCGCCATAGTCCTCATGAGGTGGATAACCACAATGCCTCAATAAGCAAAAGAGGTTTCCATACATGCCTCCAAGTTCCATAAAATATGTTTGCCCCATAGGATCTAGCAAGTTATATCACCTAATATGCTATCATAATGTTAATTTTCTACACTGGTAAGGTAGAGCATCTCTGTATGGTGTGAGGTTCTACAACACCAGATTTCATGTTTAGTACCCATGGTCTTATTTTCGGTTAAGGATATATTTTCCCTAAAGTAAAATGGACAATGGAAGTAAAGTAATGAGCCCTAACTAGGATAACCTAAGGAAAGTTTCTTAGTGTAGGTGAGGGTATGAGACTTTACCTATGCATTGCACAAGTAGCTCTTAAAGGGAGTTCTAGGAAGGTATTCCATATGTATAGGTATATGTTTATGTTCTTTATGCATGACATTGTAGTGTTGTCTACTTGTTGGGATGATATGCATGGTATCAGTCCTATTGAGTCTGTATGATGAGGTCTTACCTTATATGCATAATATAGGTCTTACTGACTATATGATTAAGGTCTTACTTGGCATGTATGAAGTTGTCTATACTTGTCTTGTTGAGGTATGAAAAAATGATATGCTTTTAGACTCTATGAGTTCACTAAGTATGTGTGAGGTTATGGGACTTCACATGTACATTGCACTATTCGGCTTAGATTGGGATTTATGAGTAAGGTCTTATGATGTCTTATGAAGTGAAGTCCAAGTATGTATTGTTGACTATTGCATCTTATGTTGTTATTGGTAGTGTTGACTTACATGATTTCTTTGAATAGGTCTTATATGAGGTTCATGCATGATGTTGAGTTACATCTGAAACTTGTATTGCCATGATATGCTAAGCCTCTATGTGTATGTACATATGTTTGATATTTAATTAAGGTTGTGTGTATGATAACCTTGTGGCCTTAAGGTGTTGCTTGAGTGTGGATGGTGTAATAGGAAATTATTACTACATTGCACCAAGAATCACTAGAGGGTTACTTGGGAAGTTAAGGAGGTAAAGAAAAAGGGGCTTACGTTGAAGAGCGAATGAGCTTACTGTAAATGGAATAAGCTTACTGTGAATGAAACGCAAATGTGCCTTAAATGAATTGTATGGATTTATGTGATGTTATGACTAATGTATATGTATATATCAATTACGTGAAGTATGATGCTTATTTTATGATGTTTTCACAAAAGGCATGATGCATGGTTTCAAAGCAAAATGTCCTCTTTAAATTCATGTTTTGCATGGTTGTCATAATTTGTGCATTCTTGTACTAACACCATTTATTCTTCACTTTTTTACACAAAGTGTAGGTTATGGATGCTTAAAGGATGTCTCCAAGGTGAAGGGTTTGATATGTGTTTCCCAAGATCAAGGAAAGGGATCCTTAAGTTCAAGGATTTTCTATGTCATGATTTATGTAAAGTTATGTATTAGCTTAGTAATATTTTATATTGTAAGGGTCGTGTGCCCGATGTACTCTAATGATATTAAGTCTAAGATGGAAAAGAGTCTTAGAGTCTAACTATGTAAATATGATATTTTATATATATGATGGAAGTGATGTTCTAGCATATGATGTGCTATGAGAGTTTTAAATTTTCCGCTAAATTAACCAATGACAATGCAATGAATGATAACTATGGGTTTGTATAAGAACTCCTAGAGGTCAAGTACGCCATGTTACTTTTAAAGGGTTCACCTCAGTTGTGACAGATGTGGTATCAAAGCATGAGGCTGTAAAAGTGGTTTTAGGGTCCAAAGTTTCATATTGCCACTTGTAGTAGAGTCTCGTTCATTGTTGGTGAATGGCAACACATCCATGAGCGAGAGGCTATAGGATGATAGAGTTTCCCTTCTTCATCATTGTTATGGTGTGCCATAGTACTTAAGTCTATAAGATCTCTCTCTTATGTTTTCTTGTCCGGTGGTCTTTTAGATGTGATTGCTTGAATGAGATGGTATCCATATGCTTGAGGGAGAAAAGGTTAGTTTTGATTCAATATGGTTTTGTATGATGATAGTCTAATGCTATGGTTTAGGGTTGAAATGATTTTAAGAAGTGTGGTAAAAATCTAAAGATGCATGTTTCCCTAGTATATGTGTGTGATTCCGCAAGGTTTCTTTGTATGGATTGGAGTCTTTTGTATAGGTTTGATCCTAGAAGTGAAGGTAGTGTGCTTACCTTGTAGCGTGATTATGCGGGTTTGAATGACCTACAAGTTACCTTACCCCAGTGTTAAAAGAAAAGAAAGAGGCCTTATGGCTAAATATCCTCTATTGTTTCCCCTATGTTTTTCATGACCATTGGTGTTTATGGTATAGTTGATACCTAACATGAATTATTATGGTTTTTTTTAGGTGTTGGTCCTAGAGGAATGATGATGCTTGAGGTAATATTCTTTGATAATTGAGTTAGTATGCTCCTTGATGTGAGATTAGGAGTCAGATGCCTCAATGATGTTAAACCTTCTTGTGTGAGGAGTATATAGGTTGGTTTTGACTTTCCTTGACCTTGGTGTTAAAGGGCATGATGTTATTAGGCTTACCCCATGTGGGGGATAATGTGCCTAGATGGTAAGGTTTAGAGTGCCCTTGATGTTCCTATGTTGAGTTCCTTTGAACTTCCTTATGTGGGAAATCACCTTTAGGTGATATTAATGGAGGGTGTGCTTAATCTTAGATCTCAATAGTGGGGTGATGTGCTTAATTATTGAAGTTGGTGACTAAAGTTCTCCTAAAGTGGAATTAAGTTGCTCTTAAATGAGCTTATCCTGTGTGGGGGGGATGGTGAATTAAGTAGTAAGGTGGTAGATATATCTATTGTGTCCTTTTATTCTTACTAGAGCTTGAAACTAAAGAGTTCCTAGAAGCTTGTTCATGATAGGAGTCTCGTATAAAAGTATAAGTTGCATGTTCTCCACATGTTATGTATGTCTTTAGTGACACTATGTTATACATGTTTTGAAGACTCTAAATTGCATGAAAAAGGATTTTCATCAAACTCATGTTTTCTCATGCTGAATGTGCATCTTGATATATTATTTGTTCATTTAACTCATGAGATAAGGTAAGACATATGTTTGAAGTCACTCTTAATGTGTGGTGTTCTAAGTAGTCAATGAGAAATTGAGTCTCCTTAAAATGAAAATGATAAGTTTCACAACCGGGTAGCACCCCCTAGAAATAACATGGCATACTTGACCTCTCGGAGATCTTATACAAGCCCATAGTTATCATTCATCGCATTGTAATAGGTAAATTTAGCAGAGAATTTACAACTTTCATAGCACATGATATGCTAGAACATGACTTCCAATATATATAAAATATCATAATACAGAGTTAGACTCTAAGTCTCTTTTCATGTTAGACTCAACATCATTAGAGTACATTAGGTATACGGACCTTACAACATAAATCATAAGTATACTATTACAAGACGTTACAGTAAGATATGACTTAGGAAATCCTTGGACTTGAAGATTTCTTTACTTTAAGCATCCATAACCTACACTTTGTGTAAAAAGGTAAAGAAGAATGGAGTTAGTACAAGAACGCACTAAGTATGGCAATCATGCAAGAACCTGCATTTAAAAGGGACATTTTACTTGAAACCATGCATCATGCCTTTTTTTGCAAACTTCATAAAACTTTGATATAGTAATCCTTATACAATTCACATACTTTATATAGGCATTTTCAATGGTCAAACATCATACAAAACTACAAATTGCATTTAAGTCATATTAGTCACCACTTTACAGTAATCTTAACACTTTTACAGTAAGCCACTACACCATTTTAGGCTTTCAGCCACACTTGTAATGTGTGGCCTAAAGTATCAAAAAGTGTGGCCTTTAGTAAAAGGCAACACTTTTTGACTTTAGGCAACACTTTTTGGGGGGTGGCCTAAAAGGGCGTAACCTTTGACCTTAGGCTACACTTTTCAAGTGTTACCATAGCAGCTACGCTTAAGAAGCATGGCCGATGAGGTACAAAGGCCACGCTTCGTAGCATCTCTTTAGCAACACTTTTATTTGAAAAAACTACACTTTCTAGTGTAGCCTTTGCTTTGTTATTGACCACAATTTAAAAGTGTAGCTTTTTATAACTCTTCAACAAGAACACTTATAAAGTGTAGCCTTTTCAAATGTACGTACTATATTTTATATTCAATAAGCCACACAATTGGCATCCCTCTAGCAACACTTTTAAAGTGTGGCAACGTTGTCTAAAAAATTTTTAGCCATAATTTTTTATTGAAAAATAATAATTTTTATTTGGATAGATTCACTAATATCATAATTGTATAATATAAATGATCTCAAGCATCAAATTAGCTATTAAATAGTTCAATATATTGATTTACAATAAACTTCAAAAAAAATGTCTTGTACTACGTACATACAAAGGAATATTTAAAACAAATGTACTAGCAATAAATTTCACAAAGTATTCAAACCTATATAATAGATAGTTCAAAAACACTATCATTCGCTCCAATGTTCAAATTGAGTTGTCCTGGGGGCACAACTCAAATTTTATCAGCTGCATTTTCACACACATCAAAAAGAAAATTAAATGTAAGAAAAAAAATTCACACGACACTAGTCTTGGTTAATTATCCTATGATAGCATTGCAAATTATTTTTCTTAATTAGAATATCTTCAATAATTTAAAACAACCAATGACTAAAAATTGATTCACTCAAAGATAACATCTGACAAGTTCATATTCAGACCATACTAAAGAACATCTCCTTTTTCTTTCTATTTCTATTTGGGATGGTGGTATAACAATGGTCCAACTGATTATAACCCTTCACAATAAATAACGAAATGATAATTTACAAAGCTTGCACTCTTAACAAATAGTGATTTTTATTAATCTTTTGGTTAGAAACTAATTTGGTTTGGATGTAAGATTTAATAAACTAATATGGTGACTTGTAGGGCCAGGGGAAAAGTACCCAAACCTTCAACCATAATTTTACTAAACAAGATCTGAGCATAAGAACTCATAATACAAATATAATCTCCATGATCAAGTACCTTAACCATAATCTCAACAGAGTTGGACGCATTCCCAGGTACAAAAGAGCAGCTTCAACTTCCAAATGAGAAGGCAGTGAGCTGTCTGTTCAAAATGAGCTTCACAGATATCAACGGAATTCCAAAAGCATTATCAACTTAAGTAAAGAGAATTGAACAATTATTATGATTTGAACTTGTAACAAAATAGCTGCCAGAAACAAATTAACTTGTACGGGAAGGTTAGAATCGGACATACTTTATCCCTTGATAGTGTTTAACTCCCCTTAAAAACACAATCAGCTTTTGAGGCACGGAAGTTCAGGTAATTTGCGACAACTTTGACATTTGTGATGAATTCTAGTTAAAATAAATATACAGAAGTTATAAATCAGGTGTAGCAAGAACAATCTATAAAGATCAAGTATGTCACACTAGTTGAACAACAAACAATTACTACCCTATAAAGGAATCTGCCTGTAGGATAAAATCTCATATAGCGATAGTACACAACTATAATCAAAGAGAAGATGGCAATGTTATGAAATGTCATTCACACTAAATGCTATAGGATGCAAAGTGAAGAAAAGAAACAATGGGAGGAAATTGAACACACTTACAGATAAACTGTTAAAGATGGGAATTCATTAAGAAACTTATACATTCTACTTATGTGATTGATAAAATGGAATCTGCTCATCGCCTATTTTCTTAAAGTGATTTGACTACTGCATTAAGTGACAACTTCACTAGGTTGCAACATCTTAATTCAAACAAAAGATCAAGCATTAAAGGAAGAAGGAATAAAGATATTATAGTGGTTAGATTGGGAGCTTTAGTATGCCATACTTGGATAGGTAGAAATTAAAAAATATAATGGGACCATATTGTGCATAGAGATACTGTCATACAACAAATAGAACAAGAACTAATTTCTTTAGTCTGTGATCTTTCATAGGATGTTCCTTCCTGATAATAATACAAATTGAACTAAATATAATACAAATTGATTACTCTTGTACCCTCTTGTAAGACCCAACCTATGTACAGAACCAACACCACAAAAATAGTTCAACTAAAGTGATATAACTAGGTCAATAACTAAATAGTCCTGCTACTGCAACAAAGAACTGGGAAAAACGAATAGAATTCAGCGACGACGACCAAGAACTGAAAAATAAATGTCATCCTCTCTTAGAAAATTGCTGAGAGTGACTGTAACAAGAATTTAAAAAAAACTGAATTCTCCTTACACCTGCACTCGCGATAGAAAAAGAAGATGAAAAAGGGAGACGAGGAGGAGAAGACATACCTGAAACAAGATAGTGGAGTCACGCTCTCCACTATATGATAATAACATGCCTGAATAAAACACACCACTAAAAATATCTTAATATTCAGCAGTCTTTTCTTCCTTTAGGCACGTTCCAGTAAGGTCCGCCTGAATTTTGATTTTTTGTGTAGTCAGCAATGAATGATCCGTTTTCTTTTGGAGAATGAGCATGTAATGAACATTATAAAATGTTGTTGGTGAAGGATCATTGCTTTCCCTATGTTTTTTCCTTGTTTTTGAGTGAACATATGCGCTTTAAGC
This sequence comes from Solanum sitiens, assembly GCA_016801875.1. Classification (NCBI taxonomy): domain Eukaryota; kingdom Viridiplantae; phylum Streptophyta; class Magnoliopsida; order Solanales; family Solanaceae; genus Solanum; species Solanum sitiens. The sequence goes on from JABWTJ010000406.1 coordinate 1,037,710, forward strand.
TTGCTGCAAATGAGGGGCGTAGTGTAGGATCGATGTCATGTGTGGTGTTGAAGTTGTATATGTTCTACATAAATGATGAGAAATGGTTAAATCTTAGAGTGTGCGCACCTGCAATCCAAAGAGAATGTATAGTCGTATCAGATGTAAGTTGACTGACCATTCAAGAAATTAACACGTGAAAGTTTTTGGAGCATTTGTTATGCTGACCAAAGAGAGCCACCAACTCATCTAGTAAGAGACCTCTTTGATGAAAGCTTTCTTGGTATTGAGAAATGTTGAATGTAGGCTTTGGAAGCAGTGTTGTTTCACTATCTCTTAATATACGTCCCTCCTTTATTCCTTTAGGAAAGTTCCAGTCAGGTCGGCCTGGCTTTCTATTTTTGGTATAGTTAGCAATGATTGATCCGTCTTCTTTTGGAGAATTAGCCTAAGTATTATCAAATTTTGTTGGTTAAGGATCATTGCTTATTCCTGCTTTTTGCCTTATGTTTGAGAGGACATATGCCCTTCATGCTTGCTGCAAACAATCAATGTGAAAACTAGCAATAAGATTTGAGAATATTGTATTTGTGACACTCTAGGAAAATCCATATCATAGAACACTAGAGAGATTCTGAGTATATACAGAAAGACATCCTCAAGACATATTTTAAAGACATGCTAGACTAGGCCGAAAATGGACAAATATCACTTATGGGATGATCTGTTACAATATTGTTATAGTCTACACTTTAGTACTAACATCTATAATTGATTTTGGATTTTATTAACATTTATATATATCTAACTTGTAGTGCAATAATTTCTTAGCAGGGGATATGTACAAACTAATACAACTGCATCTCTTGCAGCAAACGCAAAATATCAGCGCAAGAGACTACGGCAAGACATATAGCTTCAACTGCTCTCTTTGCACCATCAATAACATAGTATCTATCCAAAGATTCATTTGTATCATCAATACTGCTCTATTTGTATCGGAGGAGGAGAGTCTTTCCCTACTCGATGGAGAATCGATGAACCAGCTTCAACATTAATTAAGATTATCCCAGATGAAACAGTTGCGATGTTCTTTTCTCTATTAGATGAGGTACATGTTATTCCAGAGGTTATAGCACTTTCTACTATGTAAACAATAGGTTGTTGCAACACTAGACAAGTAACTACTCTTACACCAAACAATATGATCTTGTGCATCTCAATGTAAGTGGTACTTTTATGGAAAACATAACTCTTAGGGGTTGTGTTTCATATATATGCTAATAGGATCTCCCTGCAAGTAACTATAATGAAATCTATTTACGAAAACTATAAATCTATTTATATATCTACTCGAAATTAGACTCATTCAGTAAATTAAAGGGTTAAATCTGGGAGAAAAGAAACAAAACAATTACATCTCTACTCAAGTGGTGTGTACTGTATAACAACAATATACAGAAAATGACACCAAAATACACATAGAAAATGACTTCATAAACAACCAACATTACAACAGCCTGGACATGTGATTCTACCAATGGTGTGAAAATAAGAAGAGTTTAGTAACCGAAGGAAGTAAAGATCTGAGGATTTGTGCAGTGGATGTTGAAATATTCTTACAACTTCCCATTAAACGACTATGTTGAAACATCTAAAAGAGCACACAAGCTCAAACATGAGAACAATAAGACTATCATACATATTGAGACCATAACAGAGAAGTTCAAGTAATTCATAGTTGATACTACAATTCTACAATGTACATTGGAATTAGGTTAGAGGAGTTTATATCAGAAGTTAAAACAAGGCATTAACGATGGAAACTAACTCACTCAAATGCTTCCGAGTATTAAATTCATATATCTCGGCTTCTGTATATGCCTATGGTTCACGATTTTTTGCACTTTCTTCATGTACTTTGGAATTTCAGCTGTAACTCTTGATTTGTTCCATTCCAACAACCCCACAGTAATCAATTCCTTCTTATTCTCCTCTTCTAAACACAAAACAAAAATTCAATCAATTGACAAGAAGACTTTTTAGTACTACATTATTAATAGAGTAGCTACTTACGCTTGCTGAAATCTGTATTAGGGAGAAGAGAATCGTAGTGATCGCCAGCTTCAGCTCTTCTGTTTTCAAGGAAGACGACTTAGCTTCAGCTAGTACATTCCACATTCAAGAGAATAAAAAACTAGACTGTCAAAGATAATCATCCCTTTTATACTTAATAATAAAGCTACGACCTAGAGTCCCAAAAATCAACAGAATTTATATCAACAACACGATATGAAAACTCTAAGTTGAAATTTGGAATTTCAAACATACACAAGTATATCAGAACCCTAAACCTAGAATTTACACTTTTAAAAATAGAATTTCTTACCTTATAAACTCCATTCCAACAACCCTAAAAATTTATTACATGAGGAAAGTTCATATATAAAGCATTTTGTTGAATTTTCAACAAGATATCTGATGGAACAACTCTTCAACAAGGAATCTGTGAGGAAATCGTGTTCTTCATCTCTTCAACCGTCAACAACGAATCTGTGAGAGGAAAATCATGTTCTTCAGTTCTTCTTGAGAATAATCATATTGTTCTTCAGTTCTTCAGCTGAAAATTTTGTTATTCAGGTAAAGTTTAACGGAAAATTATGAGGGAAATCGTATGTGTTCTTCAGTTCTTCTTGAGAGAAAGCCAATTTCCTCATCTCCTCAGCTGAAAATTGCATATTTCACTGAAGTTTGAGAGGATTGGAAACGTTAACTGAAGTTTGAGGGAAATGGAACACGTTAGGTGAGGTTTTTTCTTTTAGCTGAAAATAAGTTTTAATGTTTTATTATTTTTGCCCAATAAAAATGGGAGGGAACAAGTTTTAATGTTAAAAATGTTGGAGGGAATATAAAATTTTAGTGAAAACACTAAGGCCACATTTATACTGTGTTGTTTTTGTAATTATAAAAATATGACACTTTAAAAGTGTGGTCATTTATATAAATAGTTGTTGCCAATTATAACAACACTTATAAAGTGTAGCTTATGCCATTAAAGATTACACTTTAGAAGTGTTGCTAATATTATTGTAGCTAAAAGTTAAAAACTTGGGCTACACTTTAAAAGCGTCCACAAAAGTATTTTAGGCAACACTTTACAAGCGTTGTCCATATTTAGTGTGGCCGTAGGCCTAAAATGGTGTAGTGAGCTTTCTTTTTCTTTAACTTCTTAACTTCGCAAGTAACCCTCTAGTGATAATTAGTGCAATGTATCACCTTAAGGCCACAAGGTATTCATACAAACAACCTTCCTAACTCAATACATGCATTCATAGGATAATAAAAACCATAAGATACATTTATGTCAAGACTCCCAATACCCTTACAGTGAACCATAGTCAATTTGCAGATATGCTAACTTCACTTCACATAGACCATTACAACACCTTACTCATAATCCCAATCTAAGTCTACTAGTTCCATGTACATGTGAAGCCCCATAAACTCACACATACTTAGTAACCCTATCATGAGACCACAAGCCTTAACATGTATTTCATACATCAACCAGACAAGGATATTTAAAGCCATTATTATGTTTACATTATAAAATGTAGGCTTAGGAGAGTTAACTCCTCATATGCTTAGCTCATAGGTCATAGAAGAGAGTTCATCAACCTAACTCATGTGCGAAGTCCATTCACGTGGACATAGCACATGTAAAGCACCAACTAGTTTAGCTTACCCTTAAGAACACCTTTCAAGAGCCCCTCTATTTACTTAATCATCATACATGTGTGTGTGTACATACATGTGAGCAAACCTTTCATATAACAGCTTTAGACAACACATATTCATACTTTACTTTATTCATGAATAAGGGTATATGTGTAACTACATGAGCAATCCATTCACATAAAAACATTTAGACACTATGCATATTCATAACATACTCAAGCATTCATGTTCATGCATATACATCACAAACCTAGGAACTATCCTATCAAGGCACACATGTGCAATGCATGGATAAGGTCCCATAACCTTATCCATACTAGTACACCTATCAAGTCATTCTAGTTAAGGGATACATAACATAGTTCATAGATATAAGCTTTACATGTATAGTAGTAGACACAAGTGCATATGAGAATACCCTTTCATTAGACACCATGAACCTATACTAATTTGTAAGCATACATGAAGTGTGAGTTTAGGCTCACTCTTGAAACGTTAAGGCATATGACTTTTATGATTTATACGCACATGAGGCTCTAGACACCCCAACTCATTTTGGGGGTCCTACAATGAGTCTTTTGAAAATTATATGACTTTTATGAGTTGGGAAGTATGAATGTAGGCTCACTCTTAAAATGTGAAGGCATGTCTAGCTAGTGTCCTTGTGTGTGTCTATAAATTGTAAGAATTTCCCCAAATGATGAATGTTTATGGAAGCTAGTGTTATGCTAGAAATCGAATCAATTTGAAATGACTTCCTATTGTTGTATGTGTTTGGTGTGACTTACCCTTTTGACTTCACTAGGAAGGAAATATGAGACTGCTTTGGTTAAAGTTCAGAAGTTCTCATTTAAAATGAATTGACCTTTGTGCATTGCTTGTGTAAGAACTCATGAGACAAGCAAGTGTGTGGATGAGAAGGACGTTCCACCTCAAACATAAATAAGAATGGTAAGGTTGAGTATGGCCTTCATGGTATTATGTCTAAATGATAAGGATCTTCATTTATCTACTTGACTCAAGTCTATGTGCATCGAAGTATGAGTGCTTATTTGCTTCGTGAGTGATGTTGAAATTGCCTATGTGTGACTTTAAGGTTGTTGGATAATAAGCTCTTAAAGAAATAAAATGTAATGATCATGTTACGATTAGGATAAAGATGTTCCTCCTATGAACATGACAAGAGCCTATGTGTTTGATGCATTAAAATGTGAGTGAATAAAGTTTTTGCTTGCTTGTGTTGAATTGAGTGCTAAATGGTATGAAAGTTGGTGTTCCTTGTAAGTTTGGTGGATTTAATTCTATGTGAAGATGTTATGAATATTGTGAGTTGCTCTATGGTTCATTGAAGTCCTTGATGCGTTTGAAATGTTCCAAGTGTCACTCGAGGACGAATGTTCCCAAGTGGGGGATACTGTAAGACCCTCAAATGAATTAAGGTTCCTAGAGCCTCATGTGCCTAAAAATGTTTAAAATATGTTAATTAAGCGTTTTAAAGTATGTATGATTGATTTGAAGTTATTTGGAGGTCAAACGTCCAAGACCGTTCAAGACCTTCAAAAATTAGCCCTTGGACGTACTTGTGTGTGCAAAGCATGTTTTGATGTGCTGTGTATGTTATTTGGTTCTCAAACTTGTATGTAAGGACCCAAGCATATATAGGAGTGTATTTAGGGTCGAGACGTCAAGGTACGAACCCCCAAGGTGACACACCCCAGAATTTCCATGACCTATACTAGAGCCTCATATGTTGAGTAATGATGATTTTAGACTTAAATAACTGTAAATAACTTGTTGGAGAAGTAGTAGAGCCAAAACATCAAAGAAAGGCCTTGTCGTCCAGAAACTAGCAAAATTGAACTAGTAGACGTCTCTATATTTGGTGAAGGTTTGGGAGTGTCATATTAAGTCTAAAATTTGTAAAAAGACATTAAATAGGTAAAATATAGTATATTGAGTTTAAACGTCCAGTCACGACTCCCCAAGGACCACTGTAAGGGTCCTTGAGGAAAACCCGAACTTTCGTGAGCAGGCTGCCAAAATAGCCTGCGTCCAGCCAACATATGGTGCAGCCAGCACAAGGATGGCAAAGTTTGCCTCGCGACGCGGTGCCTCCACGAGGTTCACTGCCTCAACTCGTATTTTTGAAAAAAAAATATGGAATTGCCCCCGCAACGGCAGCAACTTTCTAGATCTTTTTGCGTTGTTTTTAAGACAATTTAACTTCACAAAAACACCCAATTAAGTGAGGGGTGTTTTGGTGATTTAAGGGATGACTATAATAAGTGTTAGGATAAGTTTTAAGTCATTTTAAACACCAAAATCAAATCCCCAAAGTTGAAATAAAAAATCACTCTCATCTCTCTCAAATTCTCTCTTCCTTCAAACTTCCATTCAAGACCATTAGAGCTCCAAGAAGAAGGTCAAGTTCTCAAGTTTCCAACTCAATTTCTTGGCTTTATCATCACTAAGGTATGGTTTCTTTCACTCTTTGCATTCTTTTATCCAAGAGGTCCCCCCAAAAGATAATTTCTAAATCCCCCAAAACTAGGGTTTTTCTTCTCACGTGAGTCATCTTTGAAAAGCTTAATTAGGAATCAGTTGTGATGAATTATGATAAATTAGTGTTGGTTAAGTATATATTTATGGTTAATTGATAATTTCCTATGTTTTTTCATTAGACCCATGTCCTTCCCCAATTTCATGAAAAACTTTAAATTGATATGGTGAATTATGAAGATCATGAACATGAAGATTGACTACATAGTTGTTAATTATGTAATTGCTTCTTTAATTTACCTTGTTTATGTAATTGGTTATGTATTCATTGTATCGGAAGTATGAAGGTTCTTGAAAGGGTAATGAGGTACGCTTATTGGTTCTGCTGCAAGTACACCCTAGAATTTAGGGCAACCCTTAGGTCAGAACAAGGCGTACTCGACCTTTCGAAGGTCTTGTACTAGTATCTTATCTATCATTCATTACATAAGACATAAAAAGTTTTTGGGAATTAAAACTTTTCACGATAAATATTAATAAGGAAATCATCTTTTATAAATACGAAAGGATAGTCTCACCGTCACAAGCCAAATTAAGGACACGAAATAAATATCCTAGGTACACAACCCATTTACATTGAAAGAAAATAAATAAAAGGTCTTATACAAGTCATAAAGAAGAACTAAATAAATAAAGACTATAACCTCGAATATATGAGGACATACTTAGTCTTGAGAGAGTTGATTCCCAAGCATGCCTTCTACCCTTCAACTTGCCTCCAACCTATACTTATAGATTATAGAAAAGTATATGGAATTATGCAAAATCATTCAAAAGGTACAATTTAGTTGAAACATACAAGTCATGCTATTTTGAGTAAAAACCTTCATGAATTAAGTCACAAAACATCATATAGTATCATCATTTAGAACATAAGGTAAAACTTCAATTTTTCTTAACATAAAAGTATACTCACAGTAAACCCAAAATCACACATTAACTACTCCTATACTAAGTTATCCTAATGCTCCACTAAGTAAGACATAAGGAAATTTCCCATACAATCTCCTCAATACCTACTTAGAAGATCCTTATGACTACTATGGATAAGCATACTTATTTTCATTTATACAAGTCTCCATTAAATATCAAGACACTATAGAAATATACATATACTAGGGAACTTCACGTAAGAACCATCCTCCAAGGCAAACCCCAATTTACACTTGCTGCAATGTGAAATTAGCATCCTATACTACCACTTCCACATAGTGCTCCTTAAGAATAACCTTAGGCTAGGCACGTCACATTCATCACATACTAAGCTTTCATCATACAAGTCATAACATTAACATTCTTCCTTAACATTAAACATAAAGTCACATTATTTTCATTTATATCATATCATGACCCATTCATACCTTTCATATAAGGACACACCATGACTCACTCCAAATGTCTACTTGTGCAATGGATAGGTAGAGTCCCATTTCACCACCTACCCTGAGAAGTACACCCTTATGAAGACTTATTTCATTTACATACATTTGTGGGGTCTAGATTTAACCGACATAGACCATTAGAGCTAGACATGGAATCCCGATATTAACCCCTACCGGATGAGGGATCCCTACTTGTCTAAGATAGGGTCATATTCTTTAGCCTTTGAATGGATTCTCCAATAGCTATACCTAAGCGGGCGCATAGTTAAGGGATAAGGAGATTTCTACTAAATAATGCATTCTCTAATAACGAGGAGCACCCTTCTCAAGAGGTACATTGGATACAACATCTATAATCATGAAGTGTACCCACCCCTTCTTCAAATCCTCTCGGTGATAAGCATAACTCCCCCACATAGTCTTAAACATTCATTGACTATAGTTTAAGAGATAACTATTGAACACCACACCTCAACTCACGAAGGGTATCCAACCTCCAACCTATCTTTGGAAAGCTCATTGGTAATTGTGGGATTTCTACTAAACACTTCATCTCAACTTACGATGAATGTTCACCCCAAAATCCCCCTTATTCATGCTTAGGAATAGTAGGGATGGTCTAAACACTTCATCTCTACTCACGAAAAGTGTCCACCCTACAATCCCCCATTTTCATTCATTAACTTCATTCATACATTCAAATGTGTGTGGGTACATGTGAGCACACTTTTCAGATAACTGCCATTATTCATAACATTGACTTCTAAACATACTCATACCCACATTTATCAAAATTTATACATTATGATACTTCACATATCAAATACATACTTCATTTAGACAAAAAGCCTTCAAGATACTCATATCAACCTTCTAACACATACCATTCATGTCCATATCAAAATCATCACTTCATTTCACATAACATGCCTACAAGTCCATTCTCAAAATACCATATAACTTCATAAACTTCAAGTAAACACCGGCTTTAAAGGTGGACTACACCACTCAAGAGAATTTCACAATAAGGATTAAACAACATAGACAACTTACCATTCATCCCAGCTTTCACCACCTATCCACAATTTATCCAATAATCCATCATAAAATAGTCCTTAGGACAGTAGCACAAACTCAATGTAACCACCAAGAAACAATAACTTTAAGATTATCTGATCATGCTCATTAAACCTATTTCATAAGATAAAAGTTCATAAAAGAATAGACATGATTCCATTTGGGGTTTTAACATTAAAATCATCATTTAACACTAAGAACAACTCATTTTAATAATTAAAACATTTTCATGCAATGACCCATACTAAGAGTCAGGGAATAAGGAAGTTTAAAGTTTGAAATCCTCATTGAAAACTCTTTGAAATGACTCCTTGAATGAAAAAAGGTTCAAGGATGTCTACCATACCTCAATGAGAAGTAACCCACTAGAGTTTTTATGAAGAAAACGTGAAGAACTTTGTCCTCTTCCTTGGCTTGAAGCATCTTCAATGGAGGTTTTTGGAGAAAGAACTTTGGAGAGATTTTTGATTTGATCTTTAGGGTTTGAATTGGTCGGTGAATGTGGTTTAAAATGACCTAGATCAGTCCACAAATGATCCCCAAAGTTCCCTAAAGACCCCTAAACTATTTTCTCCCTTTTCCAAATTCTAATTTGACTTAAAAATAACGCGGACGAATCTGGGACTTGGCTTCGCGTTGCGAGGTCACCTCCAGATCTTGGTTCTGGAAATTATTTTTGGACAGTAAGCTTACTATCGCCCCGTGTCTCAATGCCAAATTTTCCTATCAAGTTCTCGCTGAGCTTCGCGCAGCAGCCTTCAAATCTAGGCTTCCTAGCAGCTTCGATGTCCCATGTTTGGGTCCTCCTCGGGGACCCTTAGGTTGGTCCCCGGGGCGTTGTTCTTCAACACTTCGACCCTTTACATTTCAGTCTACACATAGGAACCATCTATGCTCAATTTCACCCTCAAACTATCCCTCAAAACATCACTACAAAACACCACGACACACTAGTTCAACTTTGACTAGTTCCCAGACTGCTTGGACATTTGACTTCCAAGAACTCCCAAACTTTACAAACTGACTTCTAATGCGAAAATACACTATTTTAATACATTATTAACTCATGAAACACATGTTAATCTCTAATTAAACCTAGTTCATTTCGAGGGTGTAACAAAATTCAAATATGAAGTATGAGTTACGTTGATAGTAATGCTTCTATGACAATTGTATGGTTGTGATGTTGATGCTAAGTATTCGTCATTCTTAGACCTAAGACATTGAATTTGAAAAGAATTATGTATGCATGCTATGATACGATTATTATATGATTGAAATATTTTCTTATGAATATAATAAAGTGTTCAGTGAAAGGTTTACTCACTTATGAAGTCGTGTCTAAAGTGAGAGGATAGTTCTCGGTTGTGATGACCTATGAGCTAGATATGATAAGATGTTTACATAGAGGTCTATAAGAGACTTATGTGAACTTGAATGATAATAATATGACTTATAAAGGGAATAATGGCTTAGCACCGAAAGGGCATGTAAATGATATGGAGGTCTCACGTTTAGTATGTTTGGACTCCCACATGGGTTTCCTCACGTTAGTAAGTCTGGATTCCCTAATTATCTGTTGTCTAATGAGATGGAAATATCCACGTCTAGTAATTCAAGGTTACTAGCAACAATCTACTTGACCCTTAACTTTGTACCCATATAGGACTCTAGCTTAGTGGATCCACCTAGATAGCTACATACAAATGGTTACACCTTAGGTAAGTGTTAACCATCTCGTTTCGGTGTGGGAGTAGAATACTAGATTACGTGAAGCTCACATGGTCTCATGTCGGTTATTGCACTTCTTTCCCTAATGAAAAAGGTAAATGAACAAGTTAAGTATGTGAACTCTTATTCAGGTTGTCTTGAAGGCTACTACAACGTGTGAGGGAGGGTATGGGACTTCCCTTATGCATTGCACATGTGGGATCCTAAGGGATGGTTCTAGTACTGCTCTTTTATGATCATGATTATGATTATGATTATGTTGATAAGCTATGAGTAGCATTGATGTATTAAGTATGTCATGTTGAATATATGAGAATATGTTGTAAGTATGAAGTGGGTTGCTTAATATGATACTTAGCCTTGCATAGGATTATGGGGTTCTGTCTTTGGCATTGCAAGTATTGCTTAGATGGTCTACATGTTGGGTTGATATTATGATGAATTGGATTAATATGCTTATTATATATGCATGTTGAATTAAGTTGATAAGAAAGAATGATTTTGACTAAATTTCCCTTTTCTCATGCATTCATGATTTTGTGCATAGGAGCCATACTTAGTACATGTGGTCTCTACTAACCCATATTTCTTTCTTTTTTTGCCAAACATTTTAGGTTTGGGCCGTTGAGAAGTTCGTGTTCGATTGTAAGGAAGACTAGGATCTTTTCCCAAGTCATTGGTGAGTCCTCATGTCCGGGGATCTTTCCATGTTGCAATCTAGATATGATGTTGCTTTTGTATAGAAACATTCATTCTTTCTTTTAGCATTGCGACGATTATTGTAAGCCTATAATGGTGTATTGTTTTGTATTGTCTATGTCCAAACATTCGTACTCTTGTAGATGTTTTATATGTGAGAAGATACTTTAGACTCTTATATGATTTGTTATGCTAAAATATAAGTCTATGTAAACTTCATATATAATATCCGAGAAGTCTAAGTACACTTCATTACGTAAAGTTTTAAATTTTCCGCATTTTTTACCTATGATGATATATGATGTATGCTAAGGGCTAATCTTAGTCCTCTTAGAGGATGACAATGCCTGTTATGCCTAGGGCGTACTTTGGGTCATAACAAGCTTGGTATCATACCATGAGGTTGAAGTAATCTTAGGATTGAAGTCTCAATAAACCACATCTATGTAGGGTCTTATTCAGAATTCTGAAGTGTGCCACACTTATGAATGAGAGACTACTTGATGCTTAGGAACTTTCTTTCTCTTGTTATTCCTTAGTCATGCCTAAGCGTCTAAATTCTATCTAGTCCTTTCTTCTAATCCTTTTATTGTGCTTATAGGCAATGAATACAAGGAGGAACAACGCTCGAAAGGCTGAGGAGGAGAATTTGAATTAGGCAGTTCCCCGTCAAGATCCTCAAAACCCTCAAGTTCCTATTGAAGAAGGGGATATGACTAACGTTGATATAAGGGCGGCTATTCATAGCTTGACTCAAGTGTTCACTACCCAATTTTATAGGTATGCAAGGATTAGGGATTTTACAAGGATGAATCCCCCTACTTTCTATGGTTCTAAGGTAGAGGAGGACCCACAAGTGTTCATTGATGAAGTGTTCAATATTTTTTATGATATGGGTGTGTTTACTCAAGAAAAGGCGCAACTTGCCTCCTACCAACTCATATATGTGGCTCAAGTTTGGTATGAGCAATGGAAGGATGAGACGCCGGTTATCGAAGGCTTAATTACTTGGGGAGCTTTCAAGACGGCTTTCATTGATAGGTTCTTTCCTTGATAGGTTATTTACCTTTGTCATTTGTGACCCCTCTTGTAGATATGAAATTTGATATACTACCCGACATATTAGATGAACCTTTTTTGGTTTCTACCACGGTGGGTGATTCCGTGGTGGTTAAGAGAGTCTATAAAGGTTGTCCTATTTCCTTGCCCAATAGAGTTATATTAGTTGACTTGAGAGAACTTGATATGCTTGATTTTGATGTCATATTGGGAATGGATTGGTTGCATGCTTGCTTTGCCTCAATTGATTGTAGGACAAGGGTAGTCAAACTTAAATTTCCAAATGAACCCACTTTTGAGTGGAAGGGAGGAAACTCAAATACTAGGGGTAAGATCATTTCGTGTCTAAAAGCTTGCAAGTTGATTGCAAAGTGTTATCTCTACCACATAGTAAGAGTTAAGGATATTGAATATGAGGTCCCTCCTATATAGTCGGTACCCGTAGTCAGGGAATTTCCAGAGTTCTTTCCCGATGACCTTCCCAGAATTCCTCCCGAGTGGGACATTGACTTCGGCATATTTATTGTCGGATACACAAACTATTTCAATTCCTCCTTCTCGGATGGCCCCATTCGGTTTGAAAGAACTAAAGGCTCAAATCAAGGATTTACTAGATAAGCATTTTATTCAACAAAACATATCTCCACGGGGTTCCCCGATATTGTTTGTGAAGAAGAAGGATGGGTCTTTGAGAATGCGTATCAACTATTGTCCATTGAACAAAGTCACTACAAATAATAAGTACCCGCTCCCTAGGATTGATGACTTATTTTATCAACTCCAAGGAGCGAGTTACTTTTCAAAGATTGACTTGAGGTTAGGTTATCACCAACTTAGAGTGAGGGAGGTTGATATTTCAAAAACGGCAATCCAAATAAGATATGGTCACTTTGAATTCCTAGTGATGTCATTTGGTCTAACTAACGCACCGGCGGCTTTCATGGACCTTATGAATCGAGTTTTTAGAAAGTATATAATGTGTTTGTGATTGTCTTCATTGATGACATTTTAATATACTCTAGGAGTAAGAATGATCATATTAGCCACTTGAGGATAGTTTTGCAAGTTCTCAAAGATAAAAAAACATTATGCTTAGTTTAGCAAGTGTGAATTTTGGTTCACATCGGTTGCATTTACTGGTCACATTGTCTCTAGTGATGGGGTGGAGGTTTATCCGAGGAAGACAAAAGTGATCAAAAGTTGGCCTAGAGCTTTGAGTCCTACAGACATCCGAAATTTTCTAGGGTTGGCCGATTACTATAAGATGTTTATTGAGGGATTTTCGTATATCGCATCTCCATTAACAACCTTAACCCAAAACAATTCCAAGTTTGAATGGTCGGAATCATATGAAAAGATCTTCCAATTATAAAAGGATAGACTCACTCCACTCTGGTATTGACCTTACCGGAGGGTACCAGAGGGTTTGTGGTTTATTGTGATGCCACCCGAGTGGGTCTAGGATGTGTTCTCATGCAACATGGAAAATTCATAGTGTATGCCTCTAGGTAACTCAAACCACATGAGAAGAATTACCCAACTAATGACCTTGATCTTGCGTCCATACTATTTGCCTTGAAAATTTGGAGACACTATCTCTATGGGGTACATGTTGATGTGTTCACCAATCACAAGAGTCTACAATATGTATTCACTCAAAAATATTTGAATCTACGCTAATGAAGGTGGTTAGAACTTTTGAAGAATTATGACAAGAGAGTCCTTTACAATATCGGGAAAGCTAATGTGGTTGCAAATGCACTATGCCTAGTGTCGATGGGTAGTGTGGCTCATGTAAATGATAAGAAAGAGTTAGTAAAAGAGGTTCATAGGTTGGCTAGCTTGGGGGTTCAACTAGAAGACTCTCCAAAGGGTGGTTTTATGGTTCGCCACAACTCCGAGTCGTCTTTAGTGGTTGGGCTGAAATCCAAGCAACACCTTGATCCTCTATTGATGGAGTTGAAGGAAACAGTCCTTAGTAAATCTAATGAGTCTTTCTTTCAAATAGAAGATGGGGTTCTTAGGAACCAAGGCAAGTTGTGTGTACTGGATGTGTATGGCTTAGGAAGAGGCTCATGGATCCCGATATTCCATACATTCGGGTGCCACAAAGATGTACTACGACTTATGAGAAACTTATTGGTGGAATGGTATGAAAAGGGACAGCGGATTTTGTTGCTAAGTGTCCAAATTGCAAACAATTCAAACCGGAGCATCAAAGGCTGAGTGGCTTGAATCGAAATATAGATATTCCCACATGGAAGTGGGAGGATATAAAAATGGACTTCGTAGTAGGGTTGCCTCGTAATAGAAGACAACATGACTCGAAATGGGTCATTGTGGATAGGCTAACCAACTCTACTTATTTTCTTCCCATCAAAGTCACATATTCGGCAGAAAACTATGCCAAATTGTACATCAAAGAGATAGTGAAGTTACATGGAGCCCCTTTGTCCATCATTTCGAATAGAGGTACTCAATTAACCTCCCATTTTTGGAGGGCTTTCCAAAGTGGGATTGGTACGAAGGTAAATCTTCGTACAATTTTTCATCCCAAGATTGATGGTCAAGCAGAATGAACCATTCAAAACCTTGAAGATATGTTGAGGGCTTGTGTCTGTGATTTTAAAGGTAATTGGTATTACCACCTACCTTTTATAGAATGCTTCTACAACAATAGCTACCATTCGTGTATGTCCATGGCACGATTTGAGGCATTCTATGGGAGGAGGTGTAGATCTCCGCTTGGGTGGTATGAGGTAGGTGAGGTTGATCTTGTTGGTCCCGATTTAGTTTATGAAGCTCCTGAGAAGGTTTGGGTCATAATGGATAAACTAAAAATGGCTCAAAGTTGGTAAAAATCTTATGCCGACAACAGAAAGAGGGGCCTTGAATTCGTAGTACTAGATTGGGTCTATTTAAAGATTTCACCTATGAAAGGGGTGATGAGGTTTGGAAAGAAGGTGAAACTTAGTCCTCATTATGTGGGCCAATATGAAATTCTTAAGCGAGTAGGGAGTGTTGCCTATAAGCTGAAATTGCCCAATGAGTTGGCAATGGTTCACACGGTGTTCCATGTTTCTATGCTTAAGAAGTGCATAGAGGATCCAGTTTCTATTCTTCCTCTAAAAAGTTTTTGGATAAAAGAGGACCTTTCTTATGAAGAAGTCCCGATTGAGATATAGGATCGTCAAGTTAAGAAATTGAGGAATAAGGAGGCTGTCTCCATAAAAGTTCTATAGATGAACCACTTTGTTGAGGGATCAACATGGGAAGCCGAGGCCGACATGAAATCCCGCTATCCTCACCTTTTTCCTGTAAGTCCTAGTCGTGGCTGAGGTTAGTAGTTCCTTATACGATTATTATGAATAATATTGAACTTATTATGTTTTGCTAATGTGTGCATATTGATGTAGAAATTCATGCTTAAGTTGAGTTCTTTTCTTTTTCATGAAATGTTCTTCTTATGTTGGTTTTCAATTCAGTATGTGGTGTGGTATAAGTATTCATGGAAATTATATTGTGAATAATTGTTGTTGTTCTGATAAGAAATCAACATGACAATTTTTTATGTTCATATTGATCTCATATTGAAATGGAGAACTCCTTATATGATATCAAAAAGTTGAGCTTATGTATGTCATATGTTGTGGATTAAATTCCTATGTGTTAATTCTATGATTATATGTTGAAAGGAGTGGAGAATTCCTCCAATGATATGTGACTCATTTTATATATATTGTTTGTTTGCTGGGCTGCTAGTGTTGAGTCTCTTCTTCCTATAAAGGTCTAAAGTTTCATTCGGGGACGAATGTTCCTAAGGGGGCAGGGGGGAGTATTGGCATATCCCGTAATTTACATAACCTATAATAAAGCCTCATATGTTTAATAATGATTATTATAGACCTAAATAAGTGTAAATAACTTGTTGGAGAAGTATTAGAGCCAAAACATCAAAGAAAGGCCTTAACGTCCGGAAACTAGCAAAATTGAACTAGTAGACGTCCCTATGTTTGGTGAATGTTTGGGACTGTCATATTAAGACTAAAACTTGTAAAAACTACTTTAAATAGGTAAAATATAGTACATAGGGTCAAAAGGTCCAGTCACGAATCCCCAAGGACCAATGTAAGGTTCCTTGAGGAGGACCCGAACATTGGCGAGCAGGGTGCCAAAGCAGCCTCCGTCCAGCCAAGATATGGAGGTCCTTGTGCGTCGTGCAGCAAGCACAAGGAAGGGAAAATTTTGAATTTCAATGCGGGGACTCCACGAGGTCCACTACCTCAACACGGATTTTCAAAAAAAATGTGGAATTGCCCCTGAGACGCGCATCAACTTCCCAGATCCGTTCGCGTCATTTTTAAGACAATTTAACTTCACAAAAAGACCCAATTAAGTGAGAGGTCTTTTGGGTAATTTAGGGGATGACTATATAAAGTTTTAGGGTCAGTTTTAAGTCACTTTTAAAACCCAAATAAAATCCCAAAGTTGAAAAAATCACTCTCATCTCTCTCAAAGTCACTCTTCCTTCAATCCTCCATTGAAGACCATTAGAACTCCAAGAAGAAGGTCTACTTCTCAAGTTTCCAAATCAATTTCGTTGTTTTAGCATCACTAAGGTATGGTTTCTTTCACTCTTTGCATTATTTTTCCCAAGAGGCCCCTCCAAAAGAAGATTTCTAAATCCCCCAAAACTAGGTTTTTTCTTCTCACATGGGTCTTATTTGAAAAGCGAAGTTATGAATCAATGTGATGAATTATGATTAATTAATGTTTTAAAGTACATTTTGATGGTTAATTGATGATTTCCTATGATTTTTCCTTAGACCCATCTCCTTCCTCAATTTTATGAAAAAACTTGAATTGATATGGTGAATTGTGAAGATCATGAACATGAGGATTGACTACATTGTTGTTAATTATGTAATTTCTTCTTGAATTTACAATTTTTATGTAATTGGTTATGTATTCATGTATTGGAGGCATGAAGGTTCTTGAAAGGGTAATGAGGTATATTGATTGGTTCTTCCTTAAATCAATTATGAAGTATGAGTTACTTAGATAGTAATTCTTGTATGTCAATTGTGTGGTTTTAATGTTGATGCTAAGTATTCCTCATTCTTAGCCCTAAGACATTGAATTATACAATAATTATGTATGCATGTTATTATACTATTATTATATGATTGAAAGTAGTTTCTTAGGATTATAAAAAAAGTGTTAAGTGAAAGGTATACTCACTTATGAAGTGGTGTCTAAGGTGAAAGGTTGTTCTCACCTATGATGAACTATGAGCTAGATATGATATGATGTTTACATAGGGGTCTAGAAGAGACTAATGTGAACTTGTATGGTGAAATAATATGACTTCTAAAGGGAATAATTTCATAGCACCCAAAGGGCATGTAAATGAGATGGAGGTCTCACGTTTAGTAAATACGGCATTTCATAACACCCTAGGATTGATGACTTGTTTTATCAACTCCAAGAAGTGAGGTACTTTTCAAAGATTGACTTGAGGTTAGGTTTTCACCAACTTAGAAGGGAGGTTGATATTCCAAAAACGGCAATCCAAACATGATATGGTCAATTTGAATTCCTAGTGATGTCATTTGGTCTAACAAATGTGCCGGTGGCTTTCATGGACATTATGAATCAAGTTTTGAGAAAGTATATTGATTTATTTGTGATTGTCTTCATTGATGACATTTTGATATACTCTAAGAGTGAGAATGATCATATTATCCACTTGAGGATTGTAACATTCCAAAAAATGTACTTGTCTCGTAAAGAGTCTATTAGGTTTTAAGAATATGTATTGGGGTAAGTAGGCATCCCAATGCCCAATATTGAGTAATATTGGGCATGTTAGAGAATATTGGCTTAAGAGTGTTATCCAATTTCTATGTATTAACAAGTAACTTAAAATACACTTTGATGTTCAAATGCTCCAATCCAAGCTTGTTTAGGAATTGTACCTGTAATGAAGACACACTACACCATTTTAGTTCTAAGGCCACACTAAATCTATACAACACTTATAAAGTATTGCCAAAAATATTTTTGGGTACACTTTTAAAGTGTAGCTTTAGATTTTAGCTTTTGGCAACGATAATATTAGAAACACTTATATAACGTGCTCTTTAGTAGTATAGGCTATACATAATAAACGCTGTCAAATTATGATATAATTGACAACACCTATTTACACATATGACTACACTTTTAAAGTGTACTATTTTTATAATTTGAAAAACAACACTTTACTAATGTAGCATTATAATTTTCCCAAAATTTTCACTAAAACATTACATTCCCTATAATATATTTAACTTTCCCCCCAATTTCTAATTTTTCAAAAAAGAAACTGATACAAGAGAAATTCTATACAAAGAAATATTTTTTAAAAAACATTTTGTCCCAAATTAACATAGGAGCTGCTCTTTATCAAAATCAAAACAGGAGCTATTTTGTTTTGCCCAAATCAAATCGTTTTTGCCCAAATAAAATATCATACCCTAAACCCTATTTCCCTTTGATGGGGTTTTGATCTGAATTGTCCAAATAGTTACTTGAAAGGGGAATTGCGGAGAGAGAGAGCGTGGTCTCATTAGAAGAAGCTAGGCGAGCCCAAACTTATAGTGGCACCGTTGGTTGATGACTCAGAGTGTTCTTTCCGTCTTCTTTGTCAACACATCGATGATGTAAACAGTTACTTGGAAGAAACTCGTGTTAATTGGGTACTTTCAACAGATCCTCTTCTTGTGAATCCAGACGTCTTTGCTGGATATTAAACTGCTGAATGGGGATTGGTTGTTGTAGTAACGAAGGAAGTCGATAAACTAGATCGGGATGAGTTACTGATAGAATTTTTGAGGTTTTGAGAGAGATATCTAGTGGCTTAGAGATTCATCAGTTCTCATGTACACAAGTTGTTGGGAGAGTGGCTTAGAATCCAGCAAAGTGTGCGAGAGTATTTGAACAAACAATACAAATTCACCTTCGAATTTCTTTATGAGTTAGTGAACCGATTGAAGGAATTTGGGGTAAGAATACATACAATTTTAGGAAGGATACTCAGCAGGCATGTCACGACCGAAATCTAGACGCCAGACAAAACCGGCGTCATTGACCTCTCAGAGGTCGCAGACAAGCCTACATACGTCATTTTTACTTCGTCTAGGTTAATTTTAGCGGAAAATTTGAACTTTTTGTTTTTTTATTTCATGCTAAACATTTTTAAACTTAACATCATGGGCGTTCACAAATCAACCATCTAATATAGAGATAATCAAATGAAAGAAGTAGTTCAATACTTTAATAAATGTATAATTGCCAAAATGGCACCAATACAATGTCTGAAATAAAAATGGAAAGAAACACTAGTGGAACATGGTCCACTAGCTAAATCCTACATCTAAGCTAGATAATAACGGTAGACATCCTCGAAAGCATGAGGGCCTACGAAGTCCGGATGAAAGCTCCACGTCCGGATAGCTGCAACGTCAACCTGTAAGCTCTAGCGTCCACCTGTGCCTGCACCTAAATATATAGAGTTGTATGGGATTAGTACACACTTGTACTAAGTATGGGTATATGCAAGTACACACCAAGGACATGCATGAGGAAGAATAGCTCTTTACTAACAACATGATTGTGGAAAGTCAAGTCATTGGACTTGCCAAATTGGGATTAGGAAAGTTAGTGAACTTTCCAAATTTGGAATAGGAAAGTCAGTGAGCTTTCCAAATTTGGATTAGGAAAGTCAGTGAGCTTTCCAAATTTGGATTAGCAAAGTCAGTGAGCTTTCTAACTTTGGATTAGGAAAGTCATGCCATGAGAGTAACATGCATCATCATACTTATCATATTGCACACAGCACATCAAATCTTACACATAACACATATCACATAACATATAGCACATAACATCTTTTATAACATTCATTCATATGCCATGAGACCTTGGAATCATGGACTTGACATTAAGACTTTCCAAAATGAGGGCTCAACATATTGGACCTCAACTAGGGAGTCTTCATTAGCAAACACAGAGTCTGCTTCATTCATTCATACATATTTTATTTCATTTCTTTCATAGGAAAGTGTGAACACCAGCTATACCTAGGATGTAGTTTAAGACTTTCATCGGGTTTGTTGTGCAATGATCAAGAATAACCTAGTGTCATTACTTGAGTCTAGCTCACCTCTTGATTATCCTATCCTAACACCTTTGGTATCATTCATTTCATTATGTGCATCATTTGAGGCTGGCCTCATTCATTCATTGGGAACTTTAACTTTAACCGACATAGATCATGTGAGCATCATGAAATCCAGTGTCTCCCCCACACCGAAAAGAGGTGGAATCACCGACCAAAATGACCCAAAAAAAGCAAGCGTACATGGGAATTTAACCCCGCCAGATCCCTATATTGGCAGTATAGGTTCGAAGACTAGGATATATAAGGAGACCCATACCCGGCAAGCCGGACAGTCTCATCTCAGGTGAACGCTAGAGCTTACTAGTTGACATTGCAGCTATCCGAAATTGGAGCTTTCATCCGGACTTGGTAGGCCCTCATGATTTCGAGGATGTCTACCGTTATTATCTAGCTTAGATGTAGGCTTTAGCTAGTGGAGCATGTTCCACTAGTGTTTCTTTCCATTTTTATTTCAGACATTGTATTGGTGCAATTTTAGCAATTATACATTTATTACAGTATTGAACTATTTCTTTCATTTGATTATCTCTATATTAGATGGTTGATTTGTGAACGCCCATGATGTTGAGTTTAAAAATGTTTAGCAGAAAATAAGAAAACAAAAAATTCAAATTTTCCGCTAAAATTAACCTAGATGATGTAAGAATGACGTATGTAGGCTTGTCTGCGACCTCTGAGAGGTCAACGACGCCGGTCTCATCTAGGGTCTAGATTCCGGTCGTGACAAAGTTGGTATCAAAGCATTAGGTTAAATTCTGAGTATAATAAGTTCAAATCAACCACAGTGAGTAGTTTCTAAGTCATAGTAGTGAAGTGCACCACTATCCTGAATTAGAGACTGCATGATGCATAGGAAAAATTTCCCTTCTTCTGATCTTATCGTGCTTTTCCTAATGTCTAATTTCTTGGTTTTCTGAGCGTGTATAACATCAATCTTTGTTGTTTTCAGAGAATGAAACTAGGAGAACCATTGGTCAGAGGGAGAGGAGGTGAAGCTGCTGGGGACAATCAGGTTCCACCCCAGGCTCCAGCTAAAGGAGTTGCTAGGCCGGTTAACCCAGCTAGGTTGACTGATGCGGAGGTGCGGGCATCCCTGGCCCAGATGGCACAGGCCATCACTATGTAGGCCCAAGCTATGACTGCCCAGGTCAACCGGTAGGATGTTTAGAGGGAGAACCCACCGGTTAGTAGCATGGCTGAGAGACTTCACGAGGATGAATCCTCCTATTTTCACAGGGTCTAAGACTTCAGAGGACCCCCAGGAGTTTGTGGATGAGGTGCATAAGATTTTGGTGGCTATAGGGGCCACATTCCAAGAAAGAAAACCCATACCTTGTTGTAGCTTTCCACACCTTCAAAGTTCTGCCCAAATTCTCCACTAAACCTTCAACACGATCCCGTCGAGAAGATGATGTAAACTTTTCGTTTCGTAAGTTAGCTTGCTTGTTTGTATATTTTTTTTTTGTAAGTTACTTGAGTGTAGAGAACTTTTGATTGTTTTATAATGTTTTGTTTTCTGTTTTTGAAGCTAAGAAAGCAAAATGGACGAGAGAGAGAGAGGTTTAGGCGTGTGAGGGAGTTTGTGTGAGATAGTGCCCCTTAAAACTAGGATAGTTGGCAAGACTTAGTCAATTTAACTTAATAATTAATAACTAATAACTAAAAATCTGATTTCCCCTTTTTCTTAATCAGCCATTAATTAAATAATATTAATTAATTACATTAATTTACCCACTCATAAAAAAACAATTAATTCATTGCTTCCACCTAGGTTCGAACCCGGGTGGAGCAAGACTTTACTCATAGAGCCCATTTTCGGCACTCTCTCCCAAAAATACCCCTCCACCTTATTAATTAAATAATTAAATATATGTTTAGGGTAATTACGATATTACCCTTAGCCTAGTAAAAGAACATTTTACCCCTAGACCCTCCAAACGTAAGATTTCCTCTTTTTAAGTCCGGTAAGGACTCATTCGAGTAAATCTTCGTATTCGAGAGCCCTACATGGTTGGACCCAAACTTTCCAAGCTCAACTAACTCCCCAAGTTAGTTGGCTTGGCTGTAGCAAGGGTTCTGAGGTCTGGTTCTATGCGCATCAATCCGTGTGAACCCTATCTAATCGTAGGCATTCTAGACACATTAAGCGTTACTTAGCATATCCATTTTTAGGGTTGTTACAAGGTAGTACCTACAAATTCACTTGTTTCTCAAGTTCTGTTCTCACCTGAAAGATGGTGCTATGGTAAATCACCAGGTTAGTTTACTCACTCCAGCTCGTTCCTGAAAAATGTTGTACGCTCACTAATGTTGGTAAGGGTAGGTGTAGGTTAAACGTATTTTAGCCTTTTGTCTCATGTTTTTTATAATTATATATTGACTTTTTTCTCGTATCATTGAGATATTTTACACACTTTTTTCGTACATCTCGATTTGTATCTTGACTAATTATTTGTAAGGGCACTAAATTGTTGTAGAATCACTTCTTTAAGTAGTTAACTCTATTGTTACAGATATGCATTGTATGCTTATCACATTATGATGAGTTTATTGCTCAAAAATGCTATGATGAATATTTGCAATCGTTGTTTTTGGTTATTGATTGTAGTCATTGTTTTGGTTGCTGGGAGAGAATAATAAGTAACAATATTCAATTTTTTTGGGAAAAGATGTTAGATTAATTGCTCAAAGGAAATTATAAGAAAAGATGCAAGATTAATACAGGCTCGTCAATGTTTTTGCAACTAACTTTGATAAGATATTTAATAATTTTGAATTTGTAGCAAGTTCATAATTTTCTCCTTGGTATTTTGCCCTTTAATGTGAATTCTGTTGGAAATTTATGCAGAGCCCTCTATTCTTTCTTGGATGTATTTTGTTAATTTTGCTTACTGCATGTGAAGTGGTTGCTTGTCTGTGCTGTAGAGTCTTGAAATCTCTTGCAAGGTGTGCATGAAGAAGCTATTTTTATATTGAGCAGTATCTTAGATATTTTCCCATCTTCCATTCAATGACATTATGATGGTGTAAATTTCACCTGTGCCTGACTATTTTATGAAGAAAGAGAGAGTAGTAAAGACAAGTATTATGGCGGAGGAAGAGCCGCTGGTTAATTTGGAGAAAGAAGATGTGGCGGTAAACGGGGAAGTGTTTATTGAAGAGGTGAAATAGACGAGTCACATTACTTTGCCTATGATAGTGGTGACGGTATCACAGTACCTTGTGCATGTTCGCCAATGATTATGTTAGGTAACCTTTGTAAACTTTCACTCTCTAGTGTTTCTATTGCTATTTCACTTTCCAGTGTTACTGGTTACAATGTTCTTTTCGGAATGTGTAGTGCGCTAGAGAATCTATGTGGGCTTTTATAACTTTTACTTATAGTGCTATTATTTGACTATTTCTGGCACATAGTTTAATACTACCAATGCTTTTATGTGCAATTGTATTTTTATGCTTCAAAGTTACGATTTGTTAAGCTTTTATATTCAACTTGAAGTTAGGGATCATTTGAGAAGCGTTGTGAATCAGTTTATCCTCTTGGTTGAATGTGATCTTACTTATACTTTATGTTAAGTACTCATCGTTTTGTGAAAAGACTCGAGCTTTATTCTCTACGGATGTTTTCCTAACTATGGGGGACTTCTTCCTCTTTGCCATCCCACTTGCTGTAATGGTTTGCTTAGAATGGTGGGCATTTTATCTAATCATTCTGCTCTCTGGTCTGTTTCCAAATCCGATACTATAAACATCCATTTTGTGCGTATGCTTTACAATCACTGTGCACTACCATATACCTTATTCTTTTGGTGCTGCAGAAAGTACACGAATTTCAATTGATCTTAAAGCATGAAGGTCACAAGTGGCAAAAATTGCTCTCGCTGCTTAAAGAGTTCTTTCAGCTGCAGAGATTGTTGGTGTCATGGAATTCTTTTTTGTTCTCCACCGAATGAGGAAGAACTTTAGCTGAATAGCTTCCTTTACAATGAAAATCAATATTATGTGATTTGAGAAAGGTGATGTCACAACTCGGGTCTAGACCCTAGCCGAAACCGGCGTCGTTGACCTCTCGGAGGTCGCAGACAAGCCTACATATGTCCTCATTACATCGTATAGGTTAATTTTAGTGGAAAATTTAAAACTTTTGTTTGCTTTGAAGTATACATAGACTTCATAGTAAGAATTACATTATATCACATCAGTTCACAACAACCATCTAATAATGAGATATTCAAATGAAGGAAATAGTTCATAATTGCATTAAGATAAAGTTGCCAACATGGCACCAATACGACGTCTGAAAATAAGTAAGAAACAAATGCTAGTGGAACATCCTCCACTAGCTCATGCCTACGTCTAAGCTAGAATATAAGATATAAGCATCCTCGAAAGCATGAGGGCCTACCAAGTCCGGATGAATGCTCCACGTTCGGATAGGTTCAACGTAGTCTCGAAAGCTCTAGCGTCCACCTGCACCTGCACCTAAAAGTAAAGGGTTCTATGGGATTAGTACACACTAGTACTAAGTATGGGTGTATTCAAGTAAACACCAAGGACATGCATGATTAAGAAGAGCTCTCTCCTAACGATATGAGTTATGGAAAGCCAAATCAGTTGGACTTGCCAAATCATATTAGGAAAGTCATGCAATGAGAGTAACATGCATCATCATTCTTTTCATATTGCACATAACACATAACATACTTCATTTAGCACATACATATATCATATATCATTCGTTCGTATACCATGAGACCTTGGAATCACTGACTTAACATTAGGACTTCCCAAATGAGGGCTCAACAAATGGGACCTCAACTAGGGATCCTTCTTTAGCAAATACAGAGTCTGCTTCATTCATTCATACGTACTTCATTTTTTTCATTCATTTATATACCTAGGATGTTGTTTAGGAGTCTCTTCGGGTTCACTGTGCAATGACCAAGAATGACCTAGTGTCATTACTTGAGTCTAGTTCACCTATTGATTATCCTATCCAAAAAACTTTGGTATCATTCATTTCATGGTGTGCATTACATGAGGCTGGACTCATTCATTCTTTGGGAACTTTAACTTTAACCGACATAGATCATGTGAGCTAATGAAATGCAGTGTGTACCCCACACCGAAAAGAGGTGGAATCACCGGCCAAAGTGAAACTAAAACATGCGAGCGTGTGTAGGGAATTGAACCCTGCTAGAACCCTATGTTGGCTGCATAGGTTCAAAGACTAGGAGATATAAGAAGACTCATACCCGCCTAAATGGACAGTCTCATCTCATGAGATTTACACGAACCTCTGCCTTCGCGAAAGAAGGAATCGCGACTCATAGCTAACCTATCAGTGCTCCGTATAAAGTTCCATTACATTCATCTTACACATCATAGAAGTTGGCTTCTAGCATGAGGGCATCATTGCTCATTAGATAATTTCTCATCTCATCATTAGTATTAAGTGTGCATTAATCTCAATACTTTCATTAGAGTGTTTCTTAGAGACTGGTCTCTTTATTAGTTTTACACTCTCAAAGGTGAGTACGGTTTTTGGTAACACTTATTAGGATCATTTGAGATTGATCTCATCTTTCATATTAGCCTCTTATCATGTTGTCACCACATTAATTAACTTTAGCATATTAGCTCTTCAGAATTACTCACCCCATTACGTGAATGTTCATTTCATCATATGCCAATGCACTTGGCCTTTTAATGTATTTCACACTCTTACTTAACCCTCTTGGGATCACATCATTTCATCATATACATCTTAGGTTCACTTACTTTTAAACGTACGCTGGACTTATGAACCCATACGTACAAGCCATGAGGCTTCGTTCATAATTCGTTTAAGTGACTTATACTTACCCAAGATTATATGGTACAAGACTTATACATCTTGTAAATATGCCATGGTCTCGATTTCGATTCCTATAGGCAGCATTCATTAAATATTTATTCATGTAAGACTGATTTATCAATACGTAATTGGGCAAGGGAACCCAATTTCGAATCTCTTCAGCAACACTTAGTCTCATATTTAAATTTTTGGTTTATATTTTTGGCTTGGGGGACCGAGGTCTATCCCCAACGCCTACACTTCTTTTTTCTTACTTTTCTTTACTCTCTTTTTCGTTGGAGACCAAGAGGATGTGGGATCGAACCCCCACAACCTCATTTTATTTTTCTTTAGTTTTTCTCCTAATTTTCTCACCTATCCGAGGGGTTGTGCATTCGACCCCCCCACACCTCATTTTATTTATTTTTCCCTTTCATTTCTTCACTTGAGCCTTACCCCATTTCGAATACCCCTCACCTTTTTTTTTATATTGATTTTTTTTTCCAGCAGCATACATATGGTGAGGTCTTGGGTTAAATCCCTAATGACCTCACGTCTTAAAAAAAATTTGAAATCCAAATTCCTCAACACTGCCTATGCCGAGACCAAAATTCCAGATTTCTGGAAATTTGGTCATACTTTCAATCCAACTTTTCTCAACATTTATACGTTAGATTTTTATGGCAAATTCGTTGGACATTTCGTACATTATTATATGCATTTTTTCCAAGTAATTTTATACAAAAAAACAAGAATTTAACATGTCATTTTCATGCTCCAACCCATGACCAAGAACCATGGCCACACACACATTGCACACATGTTTATCATCACATAAATCCGAACATACATCCATGAACATAATCATCACAAAAACACATTACATCCCTAAATTCTACCAGCAAACATACCCAACCTACAACAATCAATGGGAGCTAGTGACAGGGACATGCAACGGGGAAACATTTCTAGTTTTCGGATTAGAATAGACTTAATCTTAGGGGTCTCTTGGGAAAGTGACCAAAAGGAAGAAAACCAATACCTTTTTTGTCGTTCAAAACCTTCCAAACCTACTCCAATGTACATCCAACTACCACGACACCGATGCCTCACCACCGAAACTTCAAGCACAACCCGTCGAGAATAATGTTTTTGCTTTTCGTTTTTAGTTTAATTTTTCTTTTGACTTTTAGCATACAAGTTCTTCAAGGAACTTTTGATTTTTTTGTTCTATTACTGATGATGAAACGAGAGAATGAGAGTGGACAGATGTGAGAGTAAGCTTAGGAGTAGGAGTTTTAGGTAAGGACTTAGTTAAACTAGGACTCTTTGTTATATTAAATAAAAATATGATTTTCTAAGGTTTAATTGAAAAGACTAAAATGCCCTTACTTAAATTAGATAATAAATACCAATTAATTCAACTTTAATAATACTTCCACCATGGATCGAACCCGGGTGAAGCTTATCTTGCGAAAATGGGTCAATTTGGGTCAACCCTACCCGAACTGTCCACTTTTTACATTAATTAATTAATTAATTAAATACTTAGGGTAATTATAATACTACCCTTAGCCTGTAAAAGACCATTTTACCCCTAGACCCTCCAAACCTAAGATTACCCCTTTCAAGTCTGGTTAAAACTCATCAGGGTGAATCTTAATATTCGGGCGCCCTACATGGCTGGACCCAACCTTGCCTAGCTCAACTAACTCACCAAGTTGATTGTCTTGGCTAGTGCATAGATTATGAGGCCTAGTTCCACGCACACCAAGCCGTGTGAAACCGGTCTAATCTAGGCATTCAAGGTACATTTAGGCATTACTTAGTATAGTCATTTTTGGGTTGTTACAGGTGAGTCTCTATAACAACCTTTGGTGTGAGTTCAACATGGATTATCTTCTATTGTACCTTATAATGTAAACTAGTCTGTGTATAGAACTTGTTGTTAGTTTAGTACTCTTGATGTGGTAATTTGTGGATTCCTTCGTCTCTCAGCTTCTTTTCACTTTTAGTCTTACAAACTTTTTCAAATTTTTGAACAGTCTATATGTAACTGATATTTTTTTATGATTTGCTTCAGATGCTGGACTAAAATGTACCTCGAGGTAGGAAATAATTTATACTTATGAAACATTCTAAAATTTTGTACTACTTTTACAATTTTTGATTACTCGAGAATATCTTGCAGCAACTTTATAATGGTGTATTCTCTCTGCAGGGAAGTTGTATCGAGGACAATCTATTATTGACAGCCTTATTTTGTTTTATGATGGATAAGAACTAACCGCTCATGAAATCTTTAAATCATCTTCTCTTGCCTGGTGCATTGAATGGGTATGCAAAATATTCACTTTTTCAACCTGTGCCTCAAGGTGAATTCCTTGGTGACACTAATAAATTTAACTTTAGTTCTGTGTTTCTTCTTTTCAAGTGTGTAACTAGAGCAACGTATATTGCAGCTTCAAGCATACTTCCATGTTTTTGATGTTCACTTGGTCTTGGTTATTCGTGTAGATTAGTTCATCACAAAAAAGCTAATCAGCTTTGCAAAACAACCATATATCTACAAGAGATATGGGTACTTGTGGGTACTGTGTCAGAGTATTCCATGACGATACAATGACTTTGAATTCATATGTTAACAACTTTAGGGTAGTCCTCCTGGAGATTTTAGAGGTAGGAAAGCAATTGAAAGTTCAATAACTGGAGAGATTTAAATCTGGTTATATGGGCAAGACCATTGTTCAATGATTGGAGACAGTTCTCATAGATGGATGATCCAATGCTACAAGGCCATTATCCGGTAAGGGGCCTTTCCCAAGCTCTAGCAGTCGCATCAATATGTGTTCAGGAGCAACCTAACATGCGTCCAGTCATAGCAGATGTTGTAACGACTTCATCTTACCTTGCTTTACAAAAAATTGACTATGAAACCCGGGGGGGGGGGGGGGGGGGGGGGGGCATCAAAACTTCACAGCCAGGACCTGCTACTTCACTTAGAATTAAACGATGGTGAGAAGCTGCAAAAAGGTTAAAATGGTGCTATGAACTGGTTGGTTGATGGGAACAAAATAGGATCATCAAAAAAGGTGGAGCCAAGGTTGGAACCTTTTGAATTCCAGCTAAGTTGAGTACAATGTGAAATTTATTGTTAGTACACCTCTTTACAATATTCCTTTCTAAATATGTAGTACAAGACATGTTTTTCGAAGTTTATTGTAAATCAATATATTGAACTATTTAATAGCTAATTTCATGTTTGATATCATTTATATTATACAATTATGTGATTATGGGATCCATCAAAGCCAAAATAATTATTTTTCAATTGGAAATTGTGGCTATAAAATTCTAGAGAACGTTGCCACACTTTGAAAGTGTGGCTAGAGGGATGCCAATTGTGTGGATTATTTATTATAAAAATATAAATTTGAAAAGGCTACACTTTATAAGTGTTTTTGTTGAAGTGGTATAAAAAGCTACACTTTTAAAGTTTGGCCAATAACGAAGCAAAGTCCACATTAGAAAGTGTAGTTTAATCAAATAAAAGTGTTGCCAATGAGATGCTACAAAGTGTGGTCTTTGTACCTCATAGGCCACGCTTTTTAGGCGTAGCTTCTATGGTAACACTTGAAAAGTGTAGCCTAAGGTCAAAGGTTACGCCTATTTTGGCCACACCCAAAAAAGTGTTGCCTAAAGTCAAAAACTGTTGTCTTTCACTAAAGGCCACACTTTTTGCTAGTTTATGCCGCACTTTACAAACGTGGTTTAAATCCTAAGATGGTGTAGTGACCCTAAGCTAAAACTTTTAATTTCATCGCTTACACACATTAGGTACGAGGCATCCAAGTGTCAAGCCTAGGTACCATAGCACATGATCATTAAAAATGATTATGTAGATTAAGCAGTTCCCAAGGACATAGTGAGGATCCTTCGGACAAGAAGTGAACTTTACAAGTGCAACTACAGAGTGAACGGTTAGGAAAGTGGATAGCAACACATGTGCTACTGGCAGAGAGACCAAGCGACCAAGCCTAACCGATTCGGTTAGGCGGTTAGGGGGCCGACGCGCGTAGGGTCAAGGCACGTGGGGTCGAGCTTCCTTACAAATCCTAGGCTCTAACTAACTTACCTAACTAGCTAACAAACCCAGGACTAACTAAAATGAACCAACTAGTGTGCCATAAATCCTAAGACCTAACCGGGTGACACTAGCCGAGTAGCTAACTATAGAAAGATCCTAGTACCTAACCTAGGATGGTCCAAAGGGGTTGGTTATGGTCCTGGTGACTTAGGGGTACTTTAGTAATTACCCTAGGTCACTTAATTAATTAAATTAGCAACATAATTAATTAATTTAAATTCATGGTCAAACCAGAGACCCTTAGCAAATTTTTAGAATTTTGCTAAGTCAAATGCTCTCCTATTTTTAGTTAATTTAAGAGGGGCGTTTTGGTAATTAGATAATTTATTTATTTAATTAAGTTAATTATCCTAAGTTGAATTAGTCAATATTAAGTTCCTAAGACTTAGAATCACGCTTATCCAGTAGAAACCCACGACTGAAAAACAGTAAGCAGGCGTAAGAAAAACAGAAAAAATACTCTTGGTTCTCCTTAGGCGATTTCAAGGAAATTCTTTAAGATTTTTCGTGCAAAGTACAGAGTGATCTTCATAGATTAAATTCTACAGTAAGGTATGGGTTTTCTCTCTTGGATTCCTTTCCCCAAGAGGATTTTCAAACATTTCAAATTCAGTAAAACTGAAACTAGGGTTTTGAATGTTCATCTCCCTAGTTCTCCCTATTTTTTATTCTAGTAGTATGTATAATGCAAATATCGAGCATGTTGTTGGTATGTGGTGCTAACTAATCATTATGTGTTGGTTTATATTATTTGATAATGTCGAGTGAGACCTATAGGTTAGATCCATATAAGCTAATCAAATGTTAAAAATTGGCTTGCTCAAAATGATGAGATTACTATCGTATATACATTAAGTTAATTGACTTGGCTAATGATAATATTATGAAAAATGTTTAGTGAAAGTTTGGTTTATGCCAATAAATTGGTCAGCAATATTATTTCCAAAATATGTAATAGCATTGGCCAATGACTAAGTCATCCCAATCTTATATGGCCAATGTAAATTATGATGTTTCTTGTAAGGCCAAATACATGTTAATAATTTACTTGACAAGATGTAACTCAATGAACTCATAACCTAGGGTATACCAATGATTGGGACAAGTCCCAACATACCCTATCTAAAAATACATATTAAGAATTGACTTGACAAGATGTAACTCAATGAACTCATAACCTAGGGTATGTCAATGATTGGGACAAGTCCCAAAATACCCTATCTAAATGAACTTGTGAAAATAGTAGCACATTGAATAAGTCCTTATATCTTTCTTAAATAATGGCACAAGACTATCTAATAACATTGACCAAGATAAGGTGAGTAATGAAATAACTAAAAGCTTATGAGTCATGAAATTGACCTAGAATGGGGTGTTAAAAGAAGTTAGACAAGTCTCACTTGCACCTAAGCAATCATATTGAAGATACTCACATAAGAGGGTGTTAAAAATCGTGAGACAAGTCTCATTAACACCATGATGATAAAGTAAGATTTAAGTTCACATTCATCAAGTATAGAAAGGGATGACAAGTCATCCGTTTAGCTAAACATACCTCATACTAGAAGCAAGCTTCCATAATGTATGAGTCAACTCTAAAAGTTGTAAAGTATAATAAATCGAGCTAAGCACCGGTAGACTAGTAATGAGCTTGTGAAAGCACATGTAATCCTGATGAGATGAGACTACCGCCAAGGTTGATAAGGGTCTCCAAATTCTCCTAGTCTTTGAACTGTGTTGCCAGCATAGGTTACTAGCTAGTGGATCCACCTAAGAAAGCTAGGAAGAATTCGGTTTCACTTTGGCCGGTGAACCACCTCTTTTCAGTGTTGGTAAGACACTGGATTTCATGTTAGCTCACATGATCTATGTCGGTTAAATGCTCAAGATTTCTTTAAGAAAGTAAGAAGAAAAAAGAAAGAAAGAACTACGAAGATGAGGGGTGTTCGGATAGGATGACCAAAGGGTGAGGTTAGACTAAGTAATGATGTAATTAATTCTTAGTCATTGCAAAGAAAGATCCCAATGAAAGTCTTAAAAGAATATCCTAAGTCAACCTAGAATGTTCAAAGTGACCACGAGATCAAAGAAGAAGAAATGTAAGTTCAAGGTGAACTAAGTAAGCAAAAGAATAAGAATATCAAATCATCATAGTTTCATAAGAATGAAGTTTTAACAATTATTGGTCTATGCCAATAAAGGGAGCTAAGCATAATGACTCATCAATTGGAGTATGAATATATGCCACAACATCTATATATTATGTAAATAATCAAAGAATGGGCATAGCCAATAAAG
Organism: Solanum sitiens; assembly: GCA_016801875.1. Taxonomy (NCBI): domain Eukaryota; kingdom Viridiplantae; phylum Streptophyta; class Magnoliopsida; order Solanales; family Solanaceae; genus Solanum; species Solanum sitiens. Next base: position 1,070,439 of record JABWTJ010000406.1, read on the forward strand.
ATTGGCTTATAAAAACTTCATGCCCAATTTAACAAGAATGGAAAGAATAACTTGTAAGTAGGGTAGTCAAATCATTTCCTTAGTCTTTTGGATTACTTAATTGATTCATTTTAGAAATGGGACTACAATGAATCATTGCACTCGTAAGTAAAACATAGGATCAAAGGAGATCATTGCACTAGGAGAGGGACCTTTCGGCCTAAGGGGAGCAAAAGTATTAACTTTTGCTTGAGTTGTTCTAAAATTATGTTCCTGATTCCAAGGTCTTATGTTCATATAGAAAATGAGTTGTGTTCTTTAAATGCATGAAAATATGTCATATTCATAGCATGATTCATAAATAATGAATTAGGAAAGTGAAGTGACTTCACTTTTGAAAAATGGCATGTTGCTATAGGAAGAGCTTTCCTTGATCATGCATAGTCCTTATGTGTTTATGTGCATACACCCATACTTAGTAAAAGTGTGTACTAAACCATATACAATTACTATTTTTATAGGTGCAGGTCCTTGAAGAAGATTGAAGATCAGTTGAAGTTGTTTGGACTAGTACCTCCAGACTTTGGTAGGTCCTCTTGATGGTACATGCACAGAAGGTGTATGAGAGTCGTTGGAGGAAGAGAGGCCGAGAAGGCAAGAAGCCTAGGCCCTCGGATCAGGCTAGTTCTAGCACTGGTAGGAGTTTGTTTGGAGTCTAGGACAGGCCCAAGTTCAAGAAGGGGCACCAATACTTAGGTAATCGTACTTCTTCCAGGAACACTAATGCCAAAGGGGGCAAGTCAGTCCCTAAGAAGGGCAATGATAGAAATGCCTAGCGTGACAGAAAGTCGTGTGGTAAGTGTGGTCGTTTGCATGGAGGTGAGTGCATAGTAGGTTTGAATACAAATTGATTACTCTTGTACCCTCTTGTAAGACCCAACCTATGTACAGAACCAACACCACAAAAATAGTTCAACTAAAGTGATATAACTATTTCAATAACTAAATAGTCCTGCTACTGCAACAAAGAACTGGGAAAACGAATAGAATTCAGCGACGACGACCAAGAACTGAAAAATAAATGTCATCCTCTCTTAGAAAATTGCTGAGAGTGACTGTAACAAGAATTTAAAAAAACTGAAATCTCCTTACACCTGCACTCGCGATAGAAAAAGAAGATGAAGAAGGGAGACGAGGAGGAGAAGACATACCTGAAACAAGACAGTGGAGTCACACTCTCCACGATATGATAATAACATGCCTGAATAAAACACACCACTAATCATATCTTAATATTCAGCAGTCTTTTCTTCCTTTAGGTACGTTCCAGTAAGGTCCGCCTGACTTTTGATTTTTTGTGTAGTCAGCAATGAATGATCCGTTTTCTTTTGGAGAATTAGCATGTAATGAGCATTATCAAATGTTGTTGGTGAAGGATCATTGCTTTCCCTACGTTTTTTCCCTGTTTTTGAGTGGACATATGCCCTTTAAGCTTGCTGCAAATGAGGGGCGTAGTGTAGGATCGATGTCATGTGTGGTGTTGAAGTTGTATATGCGGTCCATAAATGATGAGAAATGGTTAAATCTTAGAGTGTGCGCACCTGCAATCCAAAGAGAATGTATAGTCGTATTAGATGTAAGTTGACTGACCATTCAAGAAATTAACACGTGAAAGTTTTTGGAGCATTTGTTATGCTGACCAAACAGAGACACCAACTCATCTAGTAAGAGACCTCTTTGATGAAAGCTTTCTTGGAATTGAGAAATGTTGAATGTAGGCTTTGGAAGCAGTGTTGTTTCACTATCTCTTGATATACGTCCCTCCTTTATTCCTTTAGGAAAGTTCCAGTCAGGTCGGCCTGGCTTTCTATTTTTGGTATAGTTAGCAATGATTGATCCGTCTTCTTTTGGAGAATTAGCCTAAGTATTATCAAATTTTGTTGGTTAAGGATCATTGCTTATTCCTGCGTTTTTGCCTTATGTTTGAGAGGACATATGCCCTTCAAGCTTGCTGCAAACAATCAATGTGAAAACTAGCAATAAGATTTGAGAATATTGTATTTGTGACACTCTAAGAAAATCCATATCATAGAACACTAGAGAGATTCTGAGTATATACAGAAAGACATCCTAAAGACACATTTTAAAGACATGCTAGACTAGGCCTAAAATGGACAAATATCACTTACGGGATGATCTGTTACAATATTGTTATAGTCTACACTTTAGTACTAACATCTACAATTAATTTTGGATTTTATTAACATTTATATATATCTAACTTATAGTGCAATAATTTCTTAGCAGGGGATATGTACAAACTAATACAACTGCATCACTTGCAGCAAACGCAAAATATCAGCGCAAGAGACTACGGCAAGACATATAGCTTCAACTGCTCTCTTTACACCATCAATAAGATAGTATCTGTCCAAAGATTCATTTGTATCATCAATACTGCTCTATTTGTAACGGAGGAGGAGAGTCTTTCCCTACTCGATGGAGAATCTATGAACCAGCTTCAACATTGATTAAGCTTATCCCAGATGCAACAGTTGTGATGTTCTTTGCTTAATTAGATGAGCTACATCTTATTCCAGAGATTATAGCACTTTCTACTATGTAAACAATAGGTTGTTGCAACACTAGACAAGTAACTACTCTTACACCAAACAATATGATCTTGTGCAACTCAATGTAAGTGGTACTTTTATGGAAAACATAACTCTTAGGGGCTGTGTTTCATATATATGCTAATAGGATCTCCCTGCAAGTAACTATAATGAAATCTATTTACGAAAACTATAAATCTATTTATATATCTACTCGAAATTAGACCCATTCAGTAAATTAAAGCGTTAAATCTGGGAGAAAAGAAACAAAACAATTACATCTCTACTCAAGTGGTGTGTACTGTATAACAACAATATACAGAAAATGACACCAAAATACACATAGAAAATGACTTCATAAACAACCAACATTACAACAGCCTGGATATGTGATTCTACCAATGGTGTGAAAATAAGAAGAGTTTAGTAACCGAAGGAAGTAAAGAATCTGAGGATTTGTGCAGTGGATGTTGAAATATTCTTACAACTTCCCATTAAACGACTATGTTGAAAGATCTAAAAGAGCACACAAGCTCAAACATGAGAAAAATAAGACTATCATACATATTGAGACCATAACAGAGAAGTTCAAGTAATTCATAGTTGATACTACAATTCTACAATGTACATTGGAATTAGGTTAGAGGAGTTTATATCAGAAGTTAAAACAAGGCATTAACGATGGAAACTAACTCACTCAAATGCTTCCAAGTATTAAATTCATATATCTCGGCTTCTGTATATGCGTATGGTTCACGATTTTTGGCACTTTCTTCATGTACCTTGGAATTTCAGCTGTAACTCTTGATTTGTTCCATTCAAACAACCCCAAAGTAATCAATTCCTTCTTATTCTCCTCTTCTAAACACAAAACAAAAATTCAATCAATTGACAAGAAGACTTTTTAGTACTACATTATTAATAGAGTAGCTACTTACGCTTGCTGAAATCTGTATTAGGGAGAAGAGAATCGTAGTGATCGCCAGCTTCAGCTCTTCTGTTTTCAAGGAAGACGACTTAGCTTCAGCTGGTACATTCCACATTCAAGAGAATAAAAAACTAGACTGTCAAAGATAATCATCCCTTTTATACTTAATAATAAAACTACGACCTAGAGTCCCAAAAATCAACAGAATTTATATCAACAACACGATATGAAAACCCTAAGTTCAAATTTGGAATTTTAAACATACACAAGTATATCAAAACCCTAAACCTAGAATTTACACTTTTAAAAATAGAATTTCTTACCTTATAAACTCCATTCCAACAACCCTAAAAATTTATGACATGAGGAAAGTTCATTTATAAAGCATTTTATTGAATTTTCAACAAGATATCTGATGGAACAACTCTTCAACAAGGAATCTGTGAGGAAATCGTGTTCTTCATCTCTTCAACCGTCAACAAGGAATATGTGAGAGGAAAATCATGTTCTTCAGTTCTTCTTGAGAATAATCATATTGTTCTTCAGTTCTTCAGCTGAAAATTTTGTTATTCAGGTAAAGTTTAACGGACAATTGTGAGGGAAATCGTACGTGTTCTTCAGTTCTTCTTGAGAGAAAGCCAATTTCCTCATCTCCTCAGCCAAAAATCGCATATTTCACTGAAGTTTGAGAGGATTGGAAATTAGCTGAAGTTTGAGGGAAATGGAACACGTTAGGTGAGGTTTTTTCTTTTAGCTGAAAATAAGTTTTAATGTTTTATTATTTTTGCCCAATAAAAATGGGAGGGAACAAGTTTTAATGTTAAAAATGTTGGAGGGAATATAAAATTTTAGTGAAAACACTAAGGCCACATTTATACTGTGTTGTTTTTGTAATTATAAAAATATGACACTTTAAAAGTGTGGTCATTTATATAAATAGTTGTTGCCAATTATAACAACACTTATAAAGTGTAGCTTATGCCATTAAAGATTACACTTTAGAAGTGTTGCTAATATTATTGTAGCTAAAAGTTAAAAACATGGGCTACACTTTAAAAGCGTCCCCAAAAGTATTTTAGGCAACACTTTACAAGCGTTGTCCAGATTTAGTGTGGCCGTAGGCCTAAAATGGTGTAGTGAGCTTTCTTTTTCTTTAACTTCTTAACTTTGCAAGTAACCCTCTAGTGATAGTTAGTGCAATGTATCACCTTAAGGCCACAAGGTATTCATACAAACAACCTTCCTAACTCAATACATGCATTCATAGGATAATAAAATACCATAAGATACATTTATGTCAAGACTCCCAATACCCTAACAGTGAACCATAGTCAATTTGCACATATGCTAACTTCACTTCACATAGACCATTACAACACCTTACTCATAATCCCAATCGAAGTCTACTAGTTCCATGTACATGTGAAGCCCCATAAACTCACACATACTTAGTAACCCTATCATGAGACCACAAGCCTTAACATGTATTTCATACATCAACCAGACAAGGATATTTAAAGCCATTATTATGTTTAATTTATAAAATGTAGGCTTAGGAGAGTTAACTCCTCATATGCTTAGCTCATAGGTCATATATGAGAGTTCATCAACCAAACTCATGTGCGAAGTCCATTCACATGGACATAGCATATGTAAAGCACCAACTAGTTTAGCTTACCCTTAAGAACAGCTTTCAAGAGCCCCTCTATTTACTTGATCATCATACATGTGTGTGTGTACATACATGTGAGCAAACCTTTCATATAACAGCTTCAGACAACACATATTCATACTTTACTTTATTCATACATAAGGGTATATATGTAACTACATGAGCAATCCATTCACATAAACACATTTAGACACTATGCATATTCATAACATACTCAAGCATTCATGTTCATGCATATACATCACAAACCTAGGAACTATCCTATCAAGGCACACATGTGCAATGCATGGATTAGGTCTCATAACCTTATCCATACTAGTACACCTATCAAGTCATTCTAGTTAAGGGATACATAACATAGTTCATAGACATAAGCTTTACATGCATAGTAGTAGACACAAGTGCATATGAGAATACCCTTTCATTAGACACCATGAACCTATACTAATTTGTAAGCATACATGAAGTGTGAGTTTAGGTTCACTGTCGAAACGTTAAGGCATATAACTTTGATTTATACGCACATGAGGCTCTAGACACCCCAACTCATTTTGGCGGTCCTACAATCAGTCTTTTGAAATTTATATGACTTTTATGATTTGGGAAGTATGAATGTAGGCTCACTCTTAAAATGTGAAGGCATGTCTAGCTAGTGTCCTTGTGTGTGTCTATAAATTGTAAGAATTTCCCCAAATGATGCATGTTTATGGAAGCTAGTGTTATGCTAGAAATCGAATCAATTTGAAATGACTTCCTATTGTTGTATGTGTTTGGTGTGACTTACCCTTTTGACTTCACTAGGAAGGAAATATGAGAATGCTTTGGTTAAAGTTCAGAAGTTCTCATTTAAAATGAATTGACCTTTGTGCATTGCTTGTGTAAGAACTCATGAGACAAGCAAGTGTGTGGATGAGAAGGACGTTCCTCCTCAAACATAAATAAGAATGGTAAGGTTGAGTATGTCCTTCATGGTATTATGTCTAAATGATAAGGATCTTCATTTATCTACTTGACTCAAGTCTATGTGCATCAAAGTATGAGTGCTTATTTGCTTCGTGAGTGATGTTGAAATTGCCTATGTGTGACTTTAAGGTTGTTGGATAATAAGCTCTTAAAGAAATGAAATGTAATGATCATGTTATGATTAGGATAAAGATGTTCCTCCTATGAACATGACAAGAGCCTATGTGTTTGATGCATTAAAATGTGAGTGAATAAAGCTTTTGCTTGCTTGTGTTGAATTGAGTGCTAAATGGTATGAAAGTTGGTGTTCCTTGTAAGTTTGGTGGATTGAATTCTATGTGAAGATGTTATGAATGTTGTGAGTTGCTCTATGGTTCATTGAAGTCCTTGATGCGTTTGAAATGTTCCAAGTGTCACTCGAGGACGAATGTTCCCAAGTGGGGGATACTGTAAGACCCTCAAATGAATTAAGGTTCCTAGAGCCTCATGTGCCTAAAAATGTTTAAAATATGTTAATTAAGTGTTTTAAAGTATGTATGATTGATTTGAAGTTATTTGGAGGTCAAACGTCCAAGACCGTTCAAGACCTTCGAAAATTAGCCCTTGGACGTACTTGTGTGTGCAAAGCATGTTTTGATGTGATGTGTATGTTATTTGGTTCTCAAACTTGTATGTAAGGACCCAAGCATATATAGGAGTGTACTTAGGGTCGAGACGTCAAGGTACGACCCCACAAGGTGACACACCCCGGAATTTCCATGACCTATACTAGAGCCTCATATGTTGAATAATGATGATTTTAGACCTAAATAACTGTAAATAACTTGTTGGAGAAGTAGTAGAGCCAAAACATCAAAAAAAGGCCTTGATGTCCAGAAACTAGCGAAATTGAACTAGTAGACGTCTCTATATTTGGTGAAGGTTTGGGAGTGTCATATTAAGTCTAAAACTTGTAAAAAGACATTAAATAGGTAAAATATAGTATATTGAGTCCAAATGTCCAGTCACGACTCCCAAGTACCACCGTAAGGGTCCTTGAGGAAAACCCAAACTTTAGTGAGCCGGCTGCCAAAATAGCCTGCGTCCAGCCAACATATGGTGCAGCCAGCACAAGGAAGGGAAAAGTTTGCCTCGCGACGCGGGGCCTCCACGAGGTCCACTGCCTCAACTCGTATTTTTGAAAAAAAAATATGGAATTGCCCCCGCAACGCGCAACAACTTTCTAGATCTGATTGCGTTGTTTTAAAGACAATTTAACTTCACAAAAACACCCAATTAAGTGAGGGGTGTTTTGTGTGATTTAAGGGATGACTATAATAAGTGTTAGGGTCAGTTTTAAGTCATTTTAAAAAACAAAATCAAATCCCCAAAGTTGAAATAAAAAATCACTCTCATCTCTCTCAAATTCTCTCTTCCTTCAAACCTCCATTCAAGACCATTAGAGCTCCAAGAAGAAGGTCAAGTTCTCAAGTTTCCAAATCAATTTCTTGGCTTTATCATCACTAAGGTATGGTTTCTTTCACTCTTTGCATTCTTTTCACCAAGAGGTCCCCCAAAAAGATAATTTCTAAATCCCCCAAAACTAGGGTTTTTCTTCTCACATGAGTCATCTTTGAAAAGCTTAATTAGGAATCAGTTGTGATGAATTATGATAAATTAGTGTTGGTTAAGTATATATTTATGTTTAATTGATAATTTCCTATGTTTTTTCATTAGACCCCTGTCATTCCCCAATTTCATGAAAAACTTTGAATTGATATGGTGAATTATGAAGATCATGAACATGAAGATTGACTACATAGTTATTAATTATGTAATTGCTTCTTTAATTTACCTCGTTTATGTAATTGGTTATGTATTCATTGTATCGAAAGTATGAAGGTTGTTGAAAGGGTAATGAGGTACGCTGATTGGTTCTGCTGCAAGTACACCCTAGAATTTAGGGAAACCCTTAGGTCAGAACAAGGCGTACTCGACCTTTCGAAGATCTTGTACTAGTATCTTATCTATCATTCATTACATAAGACATAAAAAGTAGTTGGTAATTAAAACTTTTCACGATAAATATTAATAAGGAAATCATCTTTTATAAATATGAAAGGATAGTCTCACCGTCACAATCCAACTTAAGGACACGAAATAAATATCCTAGGGACACAACCCTTTTACATTGAAAGAAAATAAATTAAAGGTCTTATACAAGTCATAAAGAAGAACTAAATAAATAAAGACTATAACCTCGAATATATGAGGACATACTTTGTCTTGAGAGAGTTGATTCCCAAGCATGCCTTCTACCCTTCAACTTGCCTCCAACCTATACTTATAGATTATAGAAAAGTATATGGAATTATGCAAAATCATTCAAAAGGTACAATTTAGTTGAAACATACAAGTCATGCTATTTTGAGTAAATACCTTCATGAATTATGTCACAAAACATCATATAGTATCATCATTTAGAAAATAAGGTAAAACTTCAATTTTACTTAACATAAAAGCATACTCACAGTAAACCCAAAATTACACATTAACTACTTGTATACTAAGTTATCCTAATGCTCCACTAAGTAAGACATAAGGAAATTTCCCATACAATCTCCTCAATACCTACTTAGAAGATCCTTATGACTACTATGGATAAGCATACTTATTTTCATTTATACAAGTCTCCATTAAATATCAAGACACTATAGAAATATACATATACTAGGGAACTTCACCTAAGAACCATCCTCCAAGGCAAACCCCAATTTACACTTGCTGCAATGTGAAATTAGCATCCTATACTACCACTTCCATATAGTGCTCCTTAGGAATAACCTTAGGCTAGGCACGTCATATTCATCACATACTAAGCTTTCATCATACAAGTCATAACATTAACATTCTTCCTTAACATTAAACATAAAGTCACATTATTTTCATTTATATCATATCATGACCCACTCATACCTTTTATATAAGGACACACCATGACTCCCTCCAAATGTCTACTTGTGCAATGGATAGGTAGAGTCCCATTTCACCACCTACCCTGAGAAGTACACCCTTATGAAGACTTATTTCATTTACATACATTTGTGGGGTCTAGATTTAACCGACATAGACCATTAGAGCTAGACATAGAATCCCGATATTAACCCCTACCGGATGAGCGATCCCTACTTGTCTAAGGTAGGGTCATATTCTTTAGCCTTTGCATGGATTCTCCAATAGCTACACCTAAGCGGGCGCATAGTTAAGGGATAAGGAGATTTTTACTAAATAAGTCATTCTCTAATAACGAGGAGCACCCTTCTCAACAGGTACATTGGATACAACATCTATAATCACGAAGTGTACCCACCCCTTCTTCAAATCCTCTCGGTGATAAGCATAACTCCCCCACATAAGCTTAAACATTCATTGACTATAGGTTAAGAGATAACTATTGAACACCACACCTCAACTCACGAAGGGTATCCAACCTCCAACCTATCTTTGGAAAGCTCATTGGTAATTGTGGGCTTTCTACTAAACACTTCATCTTAACTTACGATGAATGTTCACCCCAAAATCCCCCTTTTTCATGCTTAGGAATAGTAGGGATGGTCTAAACACTTCATCTCTACTCACGAAATGTGTCCACCCTACAATCCCCCATTTTCATTCATTAACTTCATTCATACATTCAAATGTGTGTGGGTACATGTGAGCACACTTCTCAGATAATTGCCATTATTCATAACATTGACTTCTAAACATACTCATACCCACATTTATCACAAATTATACATTATGATACTTCACATATCAAATACATACTTCATTTAGACAAAAACCCTTCAAGATACTCATATCAACCTTCTAACACATACCATTCATGTCCATATCAAAATCATCACTTCATTTCACATAACTTGCCTACAAGGCCATTCTCACAATACCATATAACTTCATAAACTTCAAGTAAACACTGCCTTTAAAGGTGGACGACACCACTCAAGAGAATTTCACAATAAGGATTAAACAACATAGACAACTTACCATTCATCCAAGCTTTCACCACCTATCCACAATTTATCCAATAATCCATCATAAAATAGTCCTTAGGACAATAGCACAAACTCAATGAAACCACCAAGAAACAATAACTTTAAGATTATCTGATCATGCTCATTAAACCCATTTCATAAGATAAAAGTTCATAAAAGAATAGACATGATTCCATTTGGGGTTTAACATTAAAATCATCATTTAACACTAAGAACAACTCATTTTAATAATTAAAACATTTTCATGCAATGACCCATACTAAGAGTCAGGGAATAAGGAAGTTTAAAGTTTGAAATCCTTATTGAAAACTCTTTGAAATGACTCCTTGAATGAAAAAAGGTTCAAGGATGACTACCATACCTCAATGAGAAGTAACCCACTAGATTTTTTATGAAGAAAACGTGAAGAACTTTGTCCTCTTCCTTGGAGCTTGAAGCATCTTCAATGGAGGTTTTTGGAGACAGAGCTTTGGAGAGATTTTTGATTTGATCTTTAGGGTTTGAATTGGTCGGTGAATGTGGTTTAAAATGACCTAAATCAGTCCACAAATGATCCCCAAAGTTCCCTAAAGACCGCTAAACTATTTTCTCCCTTTTCCAAATTCTAATTTGACTTAAAAATAACACGGCCGAATCTGGGACTTGGCTGCGCGTTGCGAGGTCACCTCCAGATCTTGGTTCTGGAAATTATTTTTGGACAGTAAGCTTACTATCGCCCCGTGTCTCAGTGCCAAATTTTCCTATCAAGTTATCGCTGAGCGTCGCGCAGCAGCCTTCAAATATAGGCTTCCTAGCAGCTTCGATGTCCCATGTTTGGGTCCTCCTCGGCCCTTAGGTTGGTCCCCAGGGCGTTGTTCTTCAACACTTCGACCCTTTTCATTTCAGTCTACACATAGGAACCATCTATGCTCAATTTCACCCTCAAACTATCCCTCAAAACATCACTACAAAACACCACGACACACTAGTTCAACTTTGACTAGTTCCCAGACTACTTGGACGTTTGACTTCCAAGAACTCCCAAACTTTACAAACTGACTTCTAATGCGAAAATACACTATTTTAATACATTATTAACTCATGAAACACATGTTAATCTCTAATTAAACCTAGTTCATTTCGAGGGTGTAACAAAATTCAAATATGAAGTATGAGTTACTTTGATAGTAATGCTTCTATGACAATTGTATGGTTGTGATGTTGATGCTAAGTATTCGTCATTCTTAGACCTAAGACATTGAATTTGAAAAGAATTATGTATGCATGTTATGATACCATTATTATATGATTGAAATATTTTCTTATGAATATAATAAAGTGTTCAGTGAAAGGTTTACTCACTTATGAACTCGTGTCTAAAGTGAGAGGATAGTTCTCGGTTGTGATGACCTATGAGCTATATATGATAAGATGTTTACATAGAGGTCTAGAAGAGACTTATGTGAACTTGAATGATAATAATATGACTTCTAAAGGGAATAATGGCTTAGCACCGAAAGGGCATGTAAATGAGATGGAGGTCTCACGTTTAGTATGTTTGGACTCCCACATGGGTTTCCTCACGTTAGTAAGTCTGGATTCCCTAATTATGTTTTGTCTAATGAGATGGAAATATCCACGTCTAGTAATACAAGGTTACTAGCAACAATCTACTTGACCCTTAACTTTGTACCCACATAGGACTCTAGCTTAGTGGATCCACCTAGATAGCTACACACGAATGGTTACACCTTAGGCAAGTATTAACCATCTCTTTTCGGTGTGGGAGTAGAATACTGGATTCCGTGAAGCTCACATGGTCTCATGTCGGTTATTGCACTTCTTTCCCTAATGAAAAAGGTAAATGAACAAGTTAAGTATGTGAACTCTTATTTGGGTTGTCTTGAAGGATACTACAACGTGTGAGGGAGGGTATGAGACTTCCCTTATGCATTGCACATGTCGGATCCTAAGGGATGGTTCTAGTACTGCTCTTTTATGATAATGATTATGATTATGATTATGTTGATAAGCTATAAGTAGTATTGATGTATTAAGTATGTCATGATGAATATATGAGAATATGTTGTAAGTATGAAGTGGGTTGCTTAATATGATACTTAGCCTTGCATAGGATTATGGGGTTCTGTCTTTGGCATTGCAAGTATTGCTTAGGTGGTCTACATGTTGGGTTGATATTATGATGAATTGGATTAATATGCTTATTATATATGCATGTTGAATTAAGTTGATAAGAAAGAATGATTTTGACTAAATTTCCCTTTTCTCATGCATTCATGATTTTGTGCATAGGAGCCATACTTAGTACATGTGGTCTCTACTAACCCATATTTCTTTCCTTTTTTCCCAAACATTTTAGGTTTGGGCCGTTGAGAAGTTCGTGTTCAATCGTAAGGAAGACTAGGATCTTTTCCCAAGTCATTGGTGAGTCCTCATGTCCGGGGATCTTTCAATGTTGCAATCTAGATATGATGTTGCTTTTGTATAGAAACATTCATTCTTTCTTTTAGCATTGCGACGATTATTGTAAGCCTATAATGGTGTATTGTTTTGTATTGTCTATGTCAAAACATTCGTACTCTTGTAGATGGTTTATATGTGAGAAGATACTTTAGACTCTTATATGATTTGTTATGCTAAAATTGAAGTCTATGTAAACTTCATATATAATATCCGAGAAGTCTAAGTACACTTCATTACGTAAAGTTTTAAATTTTCCGCATTTTTTACCTATGATGATATATGATGTATGCTAAGGGCTAGTCTTAGTCCTCTTAGAGGATGACAATGCCGGTTATGCCTAGGGCGTACTTTGGGTCGTAACAAGCTTGGTATCATACCATGAGGTTGAAGTAATCTTAGGATTGAAGTCTCAATAAACCACATCTATGTAGGGTCTTATTCATAATTCTGAAGTGTGCCACACTTATGAATGAGAGACTACTTGATGCTTAGGAACTTTATTTCTCTTGTTATTCCTTAGTCATGCCTAAGCGTCTAAATTCTATCTAGTCCTTTCTTCTAATCCTTTTATTGTGCTTATAGGCAATGAATACAAGGAGGAACAATGCTCGAAAGGCTGAGGAGGAGAATTTGAATTAGGCAGTTCCCCGTCAAGATCCTCAAAACCCTCAAGTTCCTATTGAAGAAGGGGATATGACTAACGTTGATATAAGGGCGGCTATTCATAGCTTGACTCAAGTGTTCACTACCCAATTTAATAGGTATGCAAGGATTAGGGATTTTACAAGGATGAATCACCCTACTTTTTATGGTTCTAAGGTAGAGGAGGACCCACAAGTGTTCATTGATGAAGTGTTCAATATTTTTTATGATATGGGTGTGTTTACTCAAGAAAAGGTGGAACTTGCCTCCTACCAACTCAAATATGTGGCTCAAGTTTGGTATGAACAATGGAAGGATGAGAGGCCGGTTATCGAAGGCTTAATTACTTGGGGAGCTTTTAAGACGGCTTTCATTGATAGGTTCTTTCCTTGACAGGTTATTTACCTTTGTCGTTTGTGACCCCTCTTGTAGATACAAAATTTGATATACTACCCGACATATTAGATGAACCTTTTTTGGTTTCTACCCCGGCGGGTGATTCCGTGGTGGTTAAGAGAGTCTATAAAGGTTGTCCTATTTCCTTTCCCAATAGAGTTATATTAGTTGACTTGAGAGAACTTGATATGCTTGATTTTGATGTCATATTGGGAATGGATTGGTTGCATGCTTGCTTTGCCTCAATTGATTGTAGGACAAGGGTAGTCAAACTTAAATTTCCAAATGAACCCACTTTTGAGTGGAAGGGAGGAAACTCAAATCCTAGGGGTAAGATCATTTCGTGTCTAAAAGCTTGCAAGTTGATTGCAAAGTGTTGTCTCTACCACATAGTAAGAGTTAAGGATATTGAATCTGAGGTCCCTCCCATATAGTCGGTACCCGTAGTTAGGGAATTTCCAGAGTTCTTCCCCGAATTCCTCCCGAGTGGGACATTGACTTCGGCATATTTATTGTCGGATACACAAACTATTTCAATCCCTCCTTCTCGGATGGCCCCATTCGGTTTGAAAGAACTAAAGGCTCAAATCAAGGATTTGCTAGATAAGCATTTTATTCAACAAAACATATCTCCACGGGGTGCCCTGATATTGTTTGTGAAGAAAAAGGATGGGTCTTTGAGAATGCGTATAAACTATTGTCCATTGAACAAAGTCACTATAAATAATAAGTACCCGCTCCCTAGGATTGATGACTTGTTTTATCAACTCCAAGGAGCGAGTTACTTTTCAAAGATTGACTTGAGGTTAAGTTATCACCAACTTAGAGTGAGGGAGGTTGATATTCCAAAAACGGCAATCCAAATAAGATATGGTCACTTTGAATTCCTAGTGATGTCATTTGGTCTAACTAACGCACCGGCGGCTTTCATGGACCTTATGAATTGAGTTTTTAGAAAGTATATTATGTGTTTGTGATTGTCTTCATTGATGACATTTTAATATACTCTAGGAGTAAGAATGATCATATTAGCCACTTGAGGATAGTTTTGCAAGTTCTCAAAGATAAAAAAACATTATGCTAAGTTTAACAAGTGTGAATTTTGGTTCACATCGGTTGCATTTATTGGTCAAATTGTCTCTAGTGATGGGGTGGAGGTTTATCCGAGGAATACAAAAGTGATCAAAAGTTGGCCTAGGGCTTTGAGTCCTACAGACATACGAAGTTTTCGAGGGTTGGCCGATTACTATAGGATGTTTATTGAGGGATTTTCGTATATCGCATCTCCATTAACAACCTTAACCCAAAATAATTCCAAGTTTGAATGGTCAGAATCATATGAAAAGATCTTCCAATTATAAAAGGATAGACTCACTCCACTCTGGTATTGACCTTACCGGAGGGTACCAGAGGGTTTGTGGTTTATTGTGATGCCACCCGAGTGGGTCTAGGATGTGTTTTCACGCAACATGGAAAATTCATAGTGTATGCCTCTAGGAAACTCAAACCACATGAGAAGAGTTACCCAACTAATGACCTTGAGCTTGCGTCCATACTATTTGCCTTGAAAATTTGGAGACACTATCTCTATGGGGTACATGTTGATATGTTCACCAATCACAAGAGTCTACAATATGTATTCACTCAAAAATATTTTAATCTACGCCAATGAAGATGGTTAGAACTTTTAAAGAATTATGACAAAAGAGTCCTTTACAATCTCGGGAAAGCTAATGTGGTTGCAAATGCACTAAGCCGAGTGTCGATGGGTAGTGTGGCTCATGTAAATGATAAGAAAGAGTTAGTAAAAGAGGTTCATAGGTTGGCTAGATTGGGGGTTCAACTAGAAGACTCTCCAAAGGGTGGTTTTATGGTTCGCCACAACTCCGAGTCATCTTTAGTGGTTGGGCTGAAATCCAAGCAACACCTTGATCCTC